>NW_006500125.1:2055413-2111131 GCF_000471905.2 Amborella trichopoda | reverse complement strand
GATGGAATGACTGATGTCAGGGGGGTCTGTGAAGAACTGCTTTTTTTTTTCCCGCCATTCAATCGATGTTATTCAACTTTTGATAATAATGTGTTAATATTATAGGGCTTTGATTCCTTATAGTGTTGTTTATCACAACATGTATTCAATTTGATGTAATTTATTCGATTTGAGCTTGATTTTTGAGATGGAATGATTGATGTCAGGTGGGTCTGTGAAGAACTGCGTTTTTATTTTTTAAAAAAATTGATGATTGAGTTATTCGAGAATTCGTGATTTTCTGAAAAATTGTGAAAATCGTGACCAGGTTTTGATTATCATGACGAATTAAACTGTACTTTTTATTTTTGTTTGTTAAATTTTTAATGCAAAGAATTGCATGTTGATAAATTATTGATGCAAAAAAATACATGTTAAATTTTTAATGCAAAATTGTATTTTTTAATTTTAATGCATCAAATGTATGTATATGATTGATAAATATTTTATCATTATATTATCTTGAATGACTATCTCATTGTAAATATTATTTGTGGCGTGTATGTATATTCTTGGTATTAACCTATGAATATCATTGTAAAAAAATCATGGCATGTATGATGAATATATTATCTTGCATTTTTCAATTTTATTATTAAAGTTTTAATGCAAAAAAATGTATGTTGATACATAAATTATATATATATTCTTGATAATGGAGTTGTAGGCATGTTTGGAGCTTACAGTTTTTATTATATTATCTTGCATTTTGTAATTGAGATGTACAACTATTTGTGATCATTTTAATTGAGTTGGGATTGTGCCCACTATATTATTGTAAATATTAGTTGTGGCATTGTGAATGATTATATCATTGTAAATATTTTTTGTGCCAAATGTACGTGTAGTGGCATTATTGATGACAATATTATTGTAATGGCTGATATAAACTATTTTTATCTATATTGTTGCATAAATAAATTATTTTTGCCAGTAGGAACTAAAATATTTTTGTCAGTAGAAGTATTTTGCATTAACAAAAAGATAACTTCATGAACTACCCCTACATATTATCACTACACATGGTCATTATTTTTCATGTTGAATTGTCAGGTTAAAAAATTAACCATTTATATATTAAAACAGTTGAACCATGGCAGGATCTAGGGAAGACCCTGCATGACAACATGGGGTCAGACTTGATCCCAACAAAAAAGACAAAATTATTTGTAATTACTGTCAAAAAATGATAAGTAGTGGGGTACATAGGTTCAAGCAACACTTGGCAGGGGTTAAGGGAGATGTTTTTGCGTGCAATAGTGTCCCTAGTAATGTAAGAAAACAGACGACGACATTTCTCAAGGCTACCAGAGGTAAAAAAATTGTAAAACATAGAGGATGGATGAGGAGATAGCTGGTTTATATACGCCGTCGAGCGGGAATGATCCAGAAGAGCAATATAATAATGACTTAGAGATGGAGACAAGAATGAGTTTACAGGAAACATACCAGAGGGAAAGCGAGTTTAGAATGCATGGTGGTTATGACATGGGCATGCATGGTGGGCTTAGCTCCGACATGCATGATGGGCCCAGCTCGAGCATGCATGGTGCGCCCTGCTCGAGCATGTATGGAGGGCCCAGCTTGAATATATATGGAGGGGTGGTGGCAATATGTATCAAGAGGAATCGGACGTTGAAGAAATTGTTCCTGGCTTATCTAGGAGTGCTAGTATTGCAAGTCAGCCGTATAGACCTATTTCTCTCAAAGCCTAAGTCACAACAGATGACCCTCAAAGGCATGGTGAATGGTACGAGGCACATGTTGGGTAGATATGTTGGTAAATGGTTCTACGATAAAGGGATCCCTTTTGATGCAGCCAATAGTCCATATTTCCCACCTATAGTCAACGCAATACAGAGTGCCGGGCCCGAGGTAAAACCCCCGACTGCATATGAGCTCAGTGGGCCAATCTTGGATGAAGAGGTGGAGGAAGTTAGAAATTGGATTGAAGAATATAAACAGAGTTGGCCAAGAACAGGCATTACTCTCATGAGTGATGGTTGGTTGAATAAAGTTAGCATAAAGGAGTTTCATAACTTCTTGGCCTAATCCCCAAAAGGTACAACCTTTTTGTCTAGCAAAGACGTATCAGGGATAAAGAAGGATGCAAACTTCTTGGTACGACTATATGATCAGATAGTGGAGGAGGTGGGAGATAAGCATGTAGTCCAGTTTATTACGAACAATGCGTGTGCATCTGTTTCTGCGGGCACCAAGTTGATGGATAAGAGGAAGCATCTAGTATGGACTCCGTGTGCTGCACACAACATCGATCTTATGTTAGAAGAGATCGGTGATATCAAAATTGTGAAGGAGACTCTATATGAAGCAAGGTTGGTGTCAAGATTTATATATAACCATTCTAAAATCTTATTTTTGTTTAGAGAAAAGTTTAAGAAAAAAGAGATAATCAGGCCTGCCATAACCCGCTTTGCGACAGATTAGTTGACTGTAGACTCCATTCGAGAATCTGAAGGTGCTTTAAAGAGATTGTTTACTAGTGAAGAGTGGTTAAATGACTGCATCTCGAAGTCGAGTACTGGGCTAAAAGTGGACGGCATAGTCTCAAATAGGAGGTTCTGGTCTCGATATTTCAGTGTCGTAGAGGCCACTGCCCCTTTGGTAACGGTGTTAAGAATGGTGGATGCTGACAAGAAAGCTACCATGGGCATCTTTTACGAAGGTATCAAGAGGGCTAAATCAACTATTAGGGAGAAGTGTAGTTTTGCTAGTAAAGTGATCGAGATTACAGAAAGGTGGAACACCAAACTTGGCTGTCCAAATCATTATGCAGGTACATATATTTTTATGAAGTTTTAAATGACTTTTCTCTATCTACGTATTTTCTTGGTTACTACTTTAGCTCAAAATTTTTCTATTTGACACCTGAACATCCTCACAAGATTATGGAAGGGGTCAGATACATTATTGTCAGACTGGAGAGAAGCCATCGAAACCAGGTAGTAGCAATATAAGAGGTAATATTTAATATTTGGGTAAGTACTTCATTGAGTTTTATAATTTGAGAGGAATAATGCACTAAAACGAAAATATTTTGTTTTAGCTTGTTATGTATAGAGATGCTATAGGATCCTTCGGAACTAGACCCTCCAGGAAATCTCGAACTAAGATAAATCCAGGTTAACCCTTAATTAATATTTTGTTCATTCATATATTTAATCTTATGAATTGTTCTTGCCCTTACAATACTTTTTGCATTTTAATCCAGCTGAATGGTGGGAGATATATGGTAGTGATGCACCTCACTTAAAGAGGATAGCAATCAAGGTGCTCTCCCAGACATGTTCTGCTACTGGGTGTGAGCGAAACTGGAGTACGTTCCAATGGCTTCACACTACTAGGAGGAATCGACTCGCTTCATAGAGGCTTAATAAACTAGGCTACGTTCATTACAACTTAAACCTCCGAGAGCGACAAATAAGAAGGAAGCTTGAAGACTACAGGCCGATAGACTTGGACACAATATTTGCCACAGACACAGCGGAACAATGGGTAGTAGAGGAAGAGGAGCCAATGTTGCACAAGAGAGCGTTCCTTGAGGCTATCGGTGAGGAACATCTTGAAGAAGGTGATGAGCAGCATGAAAGAGGAAGCAACCTGCCAATATATCCACAATTTGTTGGAGATGTCGGTGATATTGCACCTAATGAGGGAGAGTATGAAGGGGGTCTAATGGAAAATGAGAGGGATGATGATTCTGAGGCCTCCCAATCCCAACCAAATTATTCACATATCGAGTCCCAACAACAAGAGGGTAGGGATGAGCACGACAATGAAGGTGAGCATGAAGGATGGACATGCTTCGAAGATTTTGGATTAAGAGCACAACAAAACACTAACACTTAAGGATTTGGGTATAGTCAGGTGTCCACTAATTTGGATGATTCGTTTTTAGAACGAGTCAATGAATTGTCACGTGAATTCAATCAATGGCACCAGCGTGACCAAGATGAAGAACGACGTCGTCTTTCATTTTATTTTTAGGTCGTATGTTACGAATTGTATGCTCTATTGTAGTCCATATATACTTAATCCATGATAATTCTATGCTTATCCTTTTGTGTGATGTGAATTAAATGGTAAACAGTAGTTCATGCAGGGAACGAACATATCAATATTCGCATATTCATGCAAAAAAATGAAAATTCTTAATGGAATACCTACATTTCTTATTGGATTCCTAAAAAACAACATTTATAATGAATTTTAATAATTTTTTCAGATTTTTTTAAAGCTTAATCCGACCGATTCCCGATCCGGATCGTTGATTCACCGATCCGAATGGGTTTTTGAGGTGCCCAATCCGGGTCACTGATCCGTTTTTTAAAACACTGTTTCAACTAATAACTTAAAGGTTAATTCCTATGTAGGGTTAAATAACAAGATGGACAAATAAATTATGTCACTTATCGGAAAAAGAAAAACTCAAAATGGCATTTATAGAGAGGAATAAGCACAATGTGCGATAAATGTGTATCACTCAACGTTGGACTAGGTCCCTAGTTATCTTTTGGCTGAATTTTTACTTGCTCATAAGACATTTTGGGGACTATGAACTTACCTTTGTTTATACCTATTTGTAACCATCTGAACCCATAAGCAAGTGCCTAAACTTTGCGATCACAACCTACCAAACATACATATATCATTGAAATCAAGACCTACAAAACAAGCATGTTCTATTAGTTGGTCTAGGAATCGGTGGGCCCACTAATCAGATTGGGGGCCGTGTAATGGTGATCAATGAACTAGCATTGAACTAGAGAATGTGCAGTGTGATGCCTAGATTGGTTGGTTTGATTGTCCAAGTTGATCGTCCCTATTATATAATTTGATAAAATAAAATGACCAAAATAATTTTGTATACCCAATTTTTTTTATGCACTGATTAAATTAATATACAAAAAAATAAAATTAATATACAAAATGCACTCTCAAAGGGTGACTTGAGCATAAAATATAAAATATAGAGTACTTTTCTTAATTCGATAAGGAAATGGGATTATAGTAAAAAGTTTTGGTGCCATTTTCATTCCTTGTTTCCATCAATTTTAGCCATTTTTGGGTGGTTCCTTTTGTCGTTTCCAATATTATTAGGGGTGTTTTGTTAATTAGTGATATTTAGGTTGGGATTTAGATGTGGAGAGAGAGAGAGGGAGAGGAGAGAGAGGGAGAGAGAGGTTTCTTGCAAGATAATGATTTTATGGCTATTGTTGTGGGTGCTTACCTATTTGGGGGATTTCATACATTTTTATATCGATATTTGGTTTTTTGTTTTCATTTATTTTTGTTTTATTTTTATTGTTTAATGCTTCTGTGGAACTGTGGAAGATGCTAAAATATAGAAACTGTTTCTTAATTAGGATTTTCTGCAATTTTTGGTGTCTTTGTTTTGATACAAAATTGTTTTTCTTATTAAGTTTTTGGTCGTTAATGCATCTATAGAACAATGTAAATTGCTCCATCGGTAGGATTTTAGTGTTCCTAATAATTGCTCCAGGCGTTTCAACATTGCTGACTGATGAGCCGCTTCTGATCGAGCAATCTGACTGATCTAGTGCTTCCATCTGTTCGATGTCTAGTCTGGTCCTGATAACATTGGCATATACCTAGTTGTACTTCAAAAGCATGGTCTATCTAATGTTTATTTCATTATTTACTATTTAGTGATTGCTTCACCTAAGAATTGATGCATTAATGTGATTTAATTTAAGAATGTGCTTTACTGGACATATTATTGTTTCATTATTTGGTCAGTCAATTATGCAATCATTTGAACTCTGTATGTGTGTTATCTGTAATTCTTTGTTGTATAATTTGAAACGAATTATGTTATTTACTTTATCTGGTAAACAGGTGCGCAATGTCATGATAGAGAATATTGATAAAGTTCTGGAAAGAGGAGATCGTTTAGAGTTACTGGTTGATAAGACTACCAATATGCAAGGGAACACAATTCGCTTCAGAAAGCAAGCTCGTCGTTTCAAGAACACTGTTTGGTGGAGAAATGTCAAGCTCACGTATGAGAATAACTCAACTCATTTCATTTTCATTTATGCTTTGCTATGGACATCAAATAATGTTTTTTATTTTTTGCTTTTTTATGTTTCTTGCTTTGTTTACTTGTGCTTTTTCTCCTTTTTTTATGGTAAAGAAAGCATATTGCTTTTCCGATTCAGGAGTTGTGGAACATGCAAAGAATTTACGATACTGGCTTTCCAACAAGACTGTACATGTCTGAAGTTAATGTGTGCCATTATAAATGTCATGGGATAGATGTCCAAACCATGTATGCTGACTGTAGCAAAGGACAGAAACAACAGCAGCATTGCTTCTTAGTATTCTCATGCTGTCGTCCTCGTAGGTGGCTAATAGGAGTTCCAAAGAATCAAGGAATAGATCTCGGGTTCTTTGATAAGTTGGTTAGATTTGGAGGAATATCCTAGAATCTAAAGGCTTTAAAATTACCCTAAGACTGAATATATGGAATGCAATTTCAGTAATATTATGAGTGAAAATGAGGAATTAGTTAAGATTAATGGCCAAGAAGTACCTAAAAGAGATTATTTTTAATATCTTGGGTCGATAATTCATGAGAATGGAGAGATTGTGAAGATGTGGCGCACAGAATTAGAGCTGGGTGGATGAAATAGAAATGTGCTTATGGAGTCCTATGCGATCGCTGCATGTACCAATGAAATTGAAAGGGAAGTAAGATTCATGCTTTATAGGACGAAATGTTGAGCAGTCAAGAAACAATATATCCACATAATGAGTATACTTGAGATGAAGACATTGAGATCAATGAGTGGCAAGACAAGAAAGGATAGAATTCAGAATAAAGACATCCGAGCGAACTTAAGGGTAGCTCCATGGGCGATAAGATGAGGGGAAGTAAATGTAGGTAGTCTAACCATTTGCAGCATACACCTAGAACAACATGGGTTTGGAGGGGTGGTTTGGTTCCAGCAGAAGGCCCTAAAAGGGCATGGGGAAGGCCCATAAGGACATGGATGGCTGTAGTAGAAAGAGATAGTGTGACTCATAGTCTGACTGAAAGTACATGATTTGTGTAGCCAACCCCAAATAGTTGGGATAAGGCTTGGATGATGATGATGATTTGGAAGTAAAATATAATATATTGTACTAGCTCTTCTATTAAGCTTCCAAACTAATGAACTTTTTTCTACCGATGATCCCGCGCTCTCAACACCCTCTTCTAACAATTATGAAGAAAACATGTCAACTGATATTCATTTGAAAACAAGGTCAGCAAACAACTTGTACAACCAAAATCTATAGCAGGATTGGATGCTTGTTCTGTTTGGTTCTGGTCCTTATAACATCAGTGTTATCCTCAAATTTCTACTCTCTGTAGTGCGCTAGCAATGCCGAGGCCAACTATGACAACATCTTAAACGTGTATTAAAAAACAGGCTGCCTTGCCACCTGAGCAGCCCCTTAAAGGCCCAAAGCCTAGGCACCTTCTCCAATGGGATGTGGCCTATTATAGGCTGGCTTGCCCTAATCGGGTGCTGGCCTAGTGCCGCCTTTTCACAAGTGCTTTTCCCCCAAGCTTCTTATCCGTGGGCTTCCTGTCCTTGCGTACTTTCCAACTTTCTTCTTCTCTATGGCCTTATCAGAGGGTAGCTTCTTTTTGGCTTTGGGCACCAAGGATGATGAACGACTAGAGAGAGAGTGTGGGAGTTCCAACTATAGGAGCAGGGGCAAGGGATTGTTTGGTAGGAATAAGGTTCCTAGTTTGAGAGCATTAAATATATAAAAAAGCTGAAAATATAGAAAATAAAGCATACATAGTCTTTATAAATTAGATATACAATAAACATACTAGAAATATATTTATTTGACTTACAATTATGTTTATCAAGTAAATGTTAAGACAAATATTAATGTACTTAAGTCCTATCATATAAAGTCCTGCATAATATTATACAAAGTTGTTTATTTGATCAAATATATTGTAAATTTTAATAAAATATATCTTTAGATTTCAAATGTAAAAGGTTTTGCTCTTTCTTCCCCTACCCCTACCCCTTCATTATAAATTAAACGAGAAACTAAAGCATGGATAGGAGGAGGATAAAGAGAGATAAGAGATGAGTTGTCCTTTTTTTTTTTTTAAAACCCACTTTCTTGATCAGGAGACTGTTGCCAAGGTAGCACCTTCCATGTAATAATGCACTGATCAGGTATATAGATGTGAGCTGGAGTCTTTGTTCTTTCCTTTAACCAATAAATATCTTCTAGCATTGTACAAACCTCACATTTTTTTCATGTCTAGAAAATCTCGTTTCTTGATCTTTTGTGATCATGTTTAATTTGTGGAGTTTAATTGGTAAAACAGATGCCCCTTTTTATCATAAGGAAAACATTTCATATATATACGACTTACGGGGTATGGAATGGGTACTCAAGACCCAACATACACCATCCATGTCTATCCAAGGACGATGCGTGATGAGTTGTTGGCCACTTATATATCTGCACAATTCTCGTGGCAGAAACCATTATTCAATGGATGTGGGTTCAGGGTGCAAGTGTACAAGAATACTATATACCTGTACAATGTATATTATCTGGTCCCTTTATGACATGCCTACTTTGTATTTTGTTTGCAATTACCTGCATGTAATCATATTAGGGAGTTTTTGATTATTATTCCTTGGTATTTTGTATTCATGAATTTAACTTCACAGACTAAAATATTTTCCTACTCAAGTAACCTGAAAATTTCTTCTCGTTGAATCTTGTAACTCAGGAGTTCTGAATTTCGATGCATCTGCTCCCTCCTATTGAATAGGAATTTGATACCCAAATTTTTATGGATACAAAAGAAAATTCCAATGTTTTCTTATTATTATATGAATGGTATGAGTACGACTGCCCATCAACGAATCAAGTACTTTTAAGATCGTGAAGACCTTATCACATTGAACTTGTTTTGCATCCATCAGAACTTGTTATTCATAAATGTTAAAGTTTAAAAATCTAAATTGTTCCCCTTTTGAGTTTTGAAATATTTATTGTTGAGACACAGTTGACCAGCCCATTGCCCTGTACTAAGCCCTAGCATTTATCTTCCTCTTGCAACCCAATCCATTACAAAATTGCAAACGCTACTTCCCCTTACCAGAAACCCCCCAACACAGCCCAAGGATCTTGACTATATGTTGGACATATAAAAATGATGGAAAATCTTCTTCAGCCTTCTAATGCTGAAGTAGTGCAATTTTGCTTTAAATGACTCTTGTCATAGTGGTGACTTACAAAGCATTGTGCCTGATTGCCTGCTATTGTGGAGGAATACTGCGTACAAAAGGGAAAATAGCAGATAATGTAGAATTTGGTATGGTGGCAAGATGGATGTTACCAGTCTCCCTTGGAAGTCACTTTGAGATCAACTGTCCTGAGGATCTGCAGAGTAGGATATAAATGTCAGTTTGATGAAAGAACTTTTTTTGTTAGCTAAGACGGACATAAAGAACCAGCTGGTCAGTGGTATAGTTAATCATCACCTTCTCAGATGTTGTTTACATGATGTTCAATGTTGTTGATTATAAAAAGAGGTTTTTGTGATAGAAATATTTATTAACTAAAATTGAGGTATAACATTATTTATTATTAAGATATAAAACTAAATGGTGGCAAGAAGTTGTTTTTCTAAAATGAAACGAAAAGTGTTTTCGGTCATACACGCACAAGCATCCTTGTTAAATAAAAAGTACACAGTAATGTCCTTGGCTAGAACGCGAAAGGTACTGAGTCTCAGTGGATGGTTTAACAATTGGAAAGTAATACTCAAAACAAAAATCAGAAGAAAACATGGATCTAAAAATTTGGAATTCTCCAACTAGTGGGGTAGTCAAGTTGAATTTTGGTGGCTGTTCCATGGGGGGGGGGGGGTTATGTCTATGTTCTGCAAGGGACAATTTTGGGAAATCTTAAGGAGGTACTCCTGCACACTTCAGATAGGTGAAGCTAATGAAGCTGAGGCATGGTCGTTACTCATTGATCTCTGAATATCAAGACCTCACATGGACTAACATTATAATTTGGGTTGGCTCTAACAAATTATTCAATTGGGCTGGTGAAGAGGTCTCCTGCCCTTGGAGTCCGAACAATTTTTTTGAGGAAATCTGGGAATTCATAAAGCCAAATCATCGTATCATTAGAGCACAAATAGAGGCAAATAAAGAGGCTGAACTGGCTAGGGAAGGAATCTAAATCTTGATTGTTACTTTCTTTTGAGTCATATTGCTGTAATGTATGGAGTCTACGGTAAGTACACTCGTACCTGGAACTGTACTTGTACATCACTTTTGCAAATTAATGAAGAAATAGTTAACCTTAAAAAAAAAGAAAAATTCTTGTGCTACTGACTTGTATAGCATAGTTCTAGAAAGTAGTTAATACCCATCACGGATTTTATCTCTTGGGACCATGCTCTCAGCATGATGGCCAAGAAAAACCTAACATATGTATTAAGCATTAAAAAGGCCATCATTGGATACAATGCTAATTTTATTGCATTGTGTTGCTCTCTCTAGAACTATAGCCTGAAGAAGTCCGTATGGAAAAGAATTTTTTTCCTTCTTTTTTTTCTTAACTAATTGTAGATCGAGATTTGTGATCGCCATTTTCTCTCAAAGCCAAAGTTTATTATTTGGTAACAAGCAAAAACTTCCTTGTGTTTATAGCTGTATATTTTGAAGGGGATTCTGATGAGGGCTGTTTGTGTATGCCGCAGGGTTGCATTAATTGCCCTCCTATTGATTGTCATCTATGTGGTGCTCGTATTTGTCTGTCATGGGTTTACTCTACCATCCTGCCGGAAGTGAGCGGTTTGATGTATGTTGTCTTGTATTTTATTTATTTGAATTTTCTGCAAATTATTTTACGGGTGTTTCGTGGCCTGATATTACATTTTTTTGACATTTTCTTGGTCGTGCTCCAATCATATCTATTGCTTGTGTGAAGGGTGTGAACGGTTGTAAAGATTATGTTTTGACTCTATTTCTCTGCCTGATTCATAAGCAGGCTCTGCAAGCCTCTGAAGATGAGGTAGAACACTAAAAGTAAGTTGAAGTTTGAGAAGAAGTTATCTATGATTATTATTTTTTTTGTTTTTAAAAAGGCAAACAATCAAGCAGCAAGGAACTTTCTCTCTTGATCGTGTCTCTTAGAATTTCGATTGATTAATGTAGAAGAAAAGGTTCTTAGTGCCAGGGCAAGCAGTTGCCATGTAGTAGTACTTCTGCTTGGCTATCATTTGTGATGCTATCGCAATTGGGGCCTGTGGTTAATTGAGTCGTGCTTGTAGAATTCAGTGATTACCTATACAATTGTGCATCTCAGTGTTTTAAAATCCGGCGATTTTCGATCCTAATTGCTGATCTGGATGGGAATTAGTTTGGACCGGATTGGTTCCTGGATAGTATGGATCCGGGCATGGTTTCCCCCTATCCTCCCTCCTCCCCCCCTTCGTTTGTGTACATATTTTTCTATGTAATGTTTTCTTAGGTCTCTCAAAATTCTTACCTAACAAACCCCTGTATTAATTTTTGTTTCGTTTATTTTCTTTTGTTTTTTTAAGATCACCAAGTTGGACCGGTTTACATCCAATCCAGATCACCAATCTAGTGATCCGACACAGATTTGTAGGTGAACAATCCGGCCCAGCAATTCAGGTTTTGAAACACTTGATTGTGTCTCACTCCTTTAAATACTATAGCTTCTAATTCAATAAAGGAAAAATAACATTTAAGGGATCAAAATCTTTGCAAAGCATTAAAGGGGTTAAAAGATCTCAATTACAATTAGAGCTGTTATCTTCTCAAAAAAAAAAAAGAACAAAAAACGACGCTAGTGTACTACGGTACCTCAAAAATATCTCCAAAAATGCTAGATTGCATTTGTTCCCGGTTGAGAACTTTGAACAAATAGGTTATTTTAATGAGGGTGCGGTTTCTATAAGGTTGCAATTTTAAACAATCTAATTAAGGTCCACCTCCAAACTTTATAATAATAACATGTATTTTTTGTGTTAAAAAATTGTAAGATTGTCTGAAAATCTATTTTCATATATAATTATAAAAGTTTAAACTCCAAGAATGGTTAAAATCAAGTAGATCTGTAAATATATGAAAATCTGAAAAATAGACGGTTTAGATAATGTGTTGCAAGATTCATTATTTTTGAGACTTCAAATCTTTTTTTTTTTTTCATATTCATACATCTCGATGTTGAGATGATCAATTAGAGGGTTTTTCAATATTAAAACAATATATTTCGATGAATTTTTGAGGTGCATCAGTAGTTCTACATTTTAAGGTTGCAAACTTATATAAACTTTTCCCTTTTAATAATTTGAGCCACACTAAACAGGTGGGGATGGTCATGTTATTTGGTTGGGGCTTAATAAGTGGGTCAATTATTGAAATGGCCCCATGAACCTCAATTTGGATATTTTTAATATTTATTTCTTTCGTTCTTTTTTACATGGTAAAATGGACAATTAAAAAATGAACCGTCAACAGCGATAAATGTTTTGATCCCTTAATAATTGGAAAAAGTTTATATAAAAGCCGTGGCTCTAAACAATCAAATTAGAGGCCACCTCAAAAATTTCTCTTGAGGAGATTGTTTTGATGCTCCAATATCCTCAAATTGATCATCTTGATATCAAGATGCATGGATATGAAAAAAAATGGATTTCAAGTTTTGAAAATAGTACATCTTGTAATGTATTTTTAGACCGTCAATTTTTTAAATTTTCAAGTTTTCATAGATTTGCTCAATTTATACTTTGTTTGAAGTTTTATTTATAATCAAAGATAAAAATACATTTTAAGACGATCACAAAAATTTCTAATATTGAAACCACATTTCTCAACACTATTTAAAGATTCGGTTTACTTTGATTATTTAGAGCCTCGGCTCTATACAAACTGCACCCATGAAATCAGTTGATTATGATTTTTTTTTTTGTTGGGACAGCAGAAATTCCCAAGTCCTTACCGATTCGCACATGAGACCCTTTTTGGGGCTTTTGGGATAAAAAAAGTTGTAAATGGCGTTAAATTAGTTTTTGCTTAAAAAAATTTTGCCACATTCATTCGATGCAAAAGCTTGGTTTCCTGGTTCTTCAAGGCGTCTTGATTTCAATCACCACTATAGGGCTTGGGACAAAAAATCAGCTCAAAATAGTGAAAATATCAGTGTCTGATTGTTTTTTCACCATTTCCAATTGATTTTTCACGATCTGTGCATTCTTCATTATCAAACATTGTTTCATCTCCATTCTTAAGCTCATGATTCACTTAAAAATTGCAAAAAAAATTGGCTAGCGAATAAGGTCCAGAGAGAAAATGGAGATGAGATGGTCTCATTCTTTTTTTTCTTTTTCCCTTTACACCATTTTGGGCCACCTCACCGGTGGCAACTTGGGAAACGGGTGATCAAAGTGGGCCCCAAATTCCTTATTTTGAAATATTGATTACTACCGCATGAATCATCGCATGCTTCCCGCTGGGTCATCTCTCTCGACTTCTTTCTCTCTCCCTACTTTCTCCATCTTCCCCGTAATCCCCTTCTTAAATGTAAAGAATTTGTTAATAGAAAGGAGGCCTTAAGGGAGGGTTTATCAAGAGGAAGAGCGGGAGCAGGTATAGATTGATTGAAGTACTCATAAAAGAATTTGGAAATTTAGTGGAAAGATAGCTCCTACCTTTTTTTTCAAATGGTTTAGTCCCGATTTGGATGTATCCAAAATCCAAAAATATTGTAAAACGGATGTTAAACCGGTTCGACAACCATAGTATTTTAGTTTTTTCCGATAAAAGTGCGACTTTCTCTCACCTGTGCAAACTCCACACCGTGACCCAACAACCCGATTCTCTCCCTCTCTCTAAACCCTCTTAAACCAACTCTCTCTCTCTCTCTCTCTCTAAAGATCAACATCCAAAAGGCAATAACTGAGCTTTCGTGTCACTTGGTGGTCCTCTCGCCCTTGCAGACCTCTTGCTGCAACAAAGAGCCCCTTTATGGAGCCGTATCCACTGCAACATTCTTGTCCTTGAGCTCCTTAATGTGAATGGGAATCACGATTGAACGGGAAAATTAAACGGGAAAGAGAGAGAACGAGGATTTTTTTGGAGAGTAAATCAAATTAGAGAGAAAATGGATGGTAGAGAGAGAAAATCGCCTGGTTCCTTCGCCCACTTTAATTCTAGAGATAGAATTGTAGTAGAGAGAGAAAGGGAGAAGTTTGGGAAGAGGAAGGAGATTAGACAAGAGATTGCAGTAAATGAGAGAATCGCATAGAGAAAAAAGACTTCTAACACCCAAGCGATTTTATAAGAACAAAAAAAAAGGTTTTGTATTTTTTTTTAATTGGTATTTAAAAAACTTACAAATTTTTTTGAATAGCAAATTCCTTTTATTTGAGCCCTTAGGAATTAGTTGTTTTAAGGTTTCAGTAGGATGGAGCCAATGGGGGAATAGACACTACAACGGTATTAGGGTGCCACGGTATAGGGCTGAGAATTTGGATCCAAGGTTTAGATCCGAAATTTGGATCCTGGTCCAAAATTTAAATATGAAATAGGATCAAGTATAGGTGCATCCAATCCAGATCAGACCTAGTTTTTTTAAATAATAAATATTATTTTTTATATATTATAATTTATATATTGATTAATTTATATACATAATAAATATAATTATCTGAACTTTTATACATGGAGGTGGAGGTCTAAAAAAAGATCATATATCTTTTGTACATGGATGTCACAATTATTTCCACTCATTAGCTGGCAAATTGGATAGCTTACGGGGATATATGAAGTTCGAGAATTTGTTTTTGAAACAATGTCGATTCTATGACACTTTTATAACCACCCATTTTAAAATTTAAGGGATAAAAATGATGATGACCTCCATGTACAAAAAATAAATAGTCCCCTTAGTAGACAATCCCATTTTATAATATACAAATTGGAATTCATGAGGATGGCAATTCGGAACCGGATGCTATATATAGTTTTTGAATCTGAATCCATATTTGTGTGGATCCGAACCCTATCTAAAAAATTTCAGCCATACCAAAGTGCGACCACCACGTCCTCAACCCCTTTCCTCGAATTTGTAGGGTGTCTCATTGTTGCCTTTGTCGAGGAGAAAGTAAACTTTTGCATTTTTAGATTTTAAGGAAGAGAAAATGGGTTTGAAGGGATCCTACAGGAAATAAATAATTTCCTTCTCTATCTAAACTCTCACCATGAAGCCTTTTGCACCTTCTCTTCTTCTTTCCTTCCCTCCCTCGTTGGTCATTCCATTTGCATGTATCCTTTTCTTCCCCATATTTTCTAATGCTTTCTTTTAGCTTCCTCTTGTCTTATTGCCTCTACTATTTTTTTTTTTCCTGTCTCTATCTTTGCTTCTGAGGTGGGTGGGTATTTCTTTCTTCTTCTTCCTGTTCCTGGGGTGGGTGGGGTTTTCTTTTGTGGCTTCATGGGGAGATTTGGTCTCTCTGGTGCTTCTTCTTCTCGTCCTTCGAAAAAGAAACATAACTTTCACCATGGTTATCCCTTTGGCTTTCAGGGGCAGGCTTATTCCAATGGTTGCCCTTCTTAGGGTCCCCGGTGACCCTCCCCGCTTGATGGTTCTAATGGAGTTATTAGAAGAGATGTTGTGAAAGCCAATGCTATTTTTAAGGTGGAGAGTTGTCAGTCCTTTGCTTATGTTGTTGGGGATCCAGTTCCTTCTGGGCCAAAGGCACCTATCGAGCCTGTGCGGATTGTTGAGGTCGCTAATTCATGTTTGGAGCCCCGGAAGGAAATGCTTCAAAAGGTTGTAGTGTGCTCTTTCTCTCCTCCTTTAGCTGATCTTGGCTCATTCTGTGCATGGGTTACTAAGACGTGGAAGTGGCCGGTTTCATGCAAACGCATCCCTGGAGATAGAATGCTTGTTGTCATTGATGCTGTTGCAGATGCTGGAAGGATCATTCAACGATGCTTCTGAAGGTTTCAGAGAGTGACTCTTACCACCCTGTGGTGGACTCCTATGCTGAATCACTCCTACATTCATATGCATTTTGTTTGGGTTTTGGTCAAAGGTATTCCTATGCTTGGACTAAGGAGGTTTTCTCTTTAGTGGTTAGTTATTCTGGTTTTCTTGTTGAGTTTGATTGGAATACCTCAGCTGGTCCTACTTTAGGTGTTTTGTGATTTAATGTTAAGTTACCACCAGGGAGGTCGGTGCCGTCTTTGTTAAATTTAAAGGTGGCGTTGATTTTTTAGCCTATCCTTTCGATTGAACAAGCTACGTCCAATTCTGTGGCCTTGTCCTCCTCTTCCTCACCTAAGGTGGGTGTTAATGCTACCAATATTGGGCCAACGAAGGTTGAATGGCAAGTGGTGTTCAGGAAACAATATCGCTTGAGGGGTCTGGCAATGGTCCTTCCGACAAGGGGACTCACTGGCAGGAAGCCCCTCCTCCCAAAAAGGCCAAGTTCAAAAGGGAATGGAGACGGAGAAACTCCAGCAATGCTAATGATTGTTCGAGCTTGAGCGGGAATGGCTATTTTTCAAATTCAAATATCGCTCCAAAGGGGCATAATGATCTTTGTCAGTCAATGTCAACTATTCTGGTGGATGCTCCATGTAGAGACGTGTCAAAGGGCAAAGCCCCTCAGATAGAAAATAATGCTTCAAACCCTTCACCTTCCATGCCAACTGTTGACTCGAGCCGCCTTTTGGGAGCCCCTCATCCTAGTTTAGCTCTGGATACCATCCGATCTGATATTCATACATAATTGTTATTCCACTACAAATCAATGGTTCGTTTGGATCCCGAGGGAGAGCCTGATGATGGCACATATTTGGCGTCGATGAGCCACTCTGAAGCGGTAGAGTCCAACTGCCGTATCTCTCCTAGGGAAGGAGATGGCAACACAAAGGGTGACCATCTGGGAAGTTAAGAAACAGGATATCACGCTTCAAGATGTAGAGTCTCTTCTGGCTCTCCCCCCTGGAACTCTGAAAAAGAACTTCTCTAAGAGGGAATTGAAGGTTTACTGGGGTCACCTTTCTGTGAAGATGCCTTCCCGGGCTGCTACCCCTAAACATCTTCCCAAGGGTCTTCTTTTGGCTTCCTGTCCGGATACTCCACCTATCCTAGTGACCGAATTATCTTTTGAGGAGGAAAACCTTTCTCCAAGGTACCCCAACTGGTTCAAAAATCAGTATAACATGATGGAGGTCATTGGCAAGACGGCTGAGATGCTGATAGCCATGAAGCTGGAATATACGGGGGAGATCATAGTAGTGGAAGAGGCCATTGCCGTGGAGGACCTGAACTGGAACCAGGCTCCAAATAGAAGGAGGGCTAGACAAAGTAAGGCCCAGAGACTACTTGCAGAATTCCCATACGACCAACTAGTTGCTGGCCCCTCTAGGGTGGGAAGGAATTCGACCCCTAATGAAGATATGCTCCTGGAACATCAAGGGACTTGGGGATCTTAGGAAGAAGAGAGCTTTTAGACGTCAATTGCGGGTTTCCAAACCCCATATTTTGTTTCTTCAAGAAATCAAGTTGCCCTCCACTGGTGTGTCGGATGTGTGGAGCTTCTGGGGCCCAACTTTGAGACCCCAACTTTTCGGTTTGAACTATTTTGGATGAATGAGGCCTCCTTAAAATCAGAGGTCCAGTCCGGTTGGGGTAATGCTATTTTCTCTAGATGGTCGGGCTTTGTTATTGCTCAAAAACTAAAAAAGCTGAAACATAGGATTAAGTCTTGGGCTAAGGTCGAAGTTGGAAACCTTAAAGTCAAAATTGAGGAGGTCTCACACTTACTGGATGTTCTTAACCAACCTGAACAAATTCAAAGGGGCCTGGATGCTAGCTGTGTGGCTACCAGGGATGGTCTTAAGAACAGTTTGCATGATCTTTTAAAAGAAGATGAGATTTACTGGTTTCAGGGCTGCAGATTGAAGTGGATAAAGGAAGGTAATAATAATTCAATATATTTTCACGCAATTGCAAATTCTAAGAGATGGTCAAACAATATATCCTCGATTTATATTCTAGGAGTGGACTTAGATAACTCGGATGCATGGGAAAATGCAATTGTATCCTATTTCCGCTCTGCTTTCTCTTTGGAACCTCGTATCCATTGTTCCATTGACCGCCTTCCTTTCAAAAAGCTTTTATTTGTAAGTGTATTGGATCTTACTAGGCCTTTTTCCATTGAAGAGATTGAGAGTGCCGATTTAGTCTCCCCAGGGATAAAGCTCCTGGTCTAGATGGGTTCCCCATTGCCGTTTTTCAAGAATACTGGAGCATATCAAAGAGAATTTTTCAATTCTTTAGGGAATTTTACTCAGATGGTGTGTGGTCCATAAAGCCCTTAATTTCACGTTTATTGATCTTATTCCAAAAAACAATCACTAGAATCTCTACAAGATATTCAGCCTATCAATCTCCTATCCTCCTCTTATAAGATCTTGACCAAGGTTCTAGCCAATGGATTCAAAGTTGTGACGGAAGAGGTTGTTCATGACCCACAGTCTGCCTTTGTTAAGGGTAGACAAAATATGGATGGTATTTTAGTCGCTCGAGAAATTATTCATTCTACACAAAGTATGGGTAAGAAGGTTGTGTTTTTGAAAATTGATTTCAAAAAAGCCTATGACATAGTGGAATGGGACTATCTAGATAAAGTTATAGAACTTCTGGGCTTTCCTCTAAGTGGAGATCTTAACTTAGGGGCTGCCTATCCTCTGGTCCTTATTAATGGAAAGTCGTGTAGATATTTCAAGGCTTCGAGAGGCCTGAGTCAAGGAGACCCCCTTGTCTCTTTTTCTCTACACTCTTATTACTGAATCTTTTAGCATTATGCTAAATGGGTTGGTTGAATGCAATCTCATTTATGGGTAGCAAGTGTCACTTAATGGCCTTACAGTCACCCACTTATAGTATGTCGATGATACCCTCTTAGTTGCAGAAGGGGATTTTATGCAAATTCAAAATATGTGGTTGTTTCTCAAATGTTATGAAGTTGTCTCTAGGGCAAAGGTGAACTTGCACAAGACTCTGATGGGTATCAATTAATGGAAGGAGAAATTATGGCTCGGGCCAGCTGACTGAAGAGCCAAGTTGCCTCCTTCCCTATTAACTACTTGTATTCCCCTCACTGACGGACGATTGTCGGCAGCCCAATGGAATCCTGCTATTCAACGATTTCAATGGAAGCTTGATGGATGGAAGTGCAAGTATTTATCCTTTGGAGGTCAGATTACCCTCATCAATGCAACTATGGCAAACATCCCCGTTTTTTTTTTCTCCCTGTTCAGGGCCCCATAGTCGGTGGTCAAGATCCTTGAGAAAATGATGCGAGATTCTTTGGAATGGGTCAAGTTTCATCTCATTAAATGGCAAGTGGTCTGTCAACCTAAGAAAGTTGGTGGTCTGGGGATCAAGAGACTCAGAGCGGTTAATGATGCCCTCCTCATTAAATTGTGGTGGTGTTCCTCTCATTCACAGGATCAGTTATGGTTGCAGGTGGTCGTCGCCAAGTACGGTTGGGACCCTACTCATATCATCCCTAAGAAGCTTTCGGTCTCTTTCTCTACTTGCACTGTGTGGAAAGGCATAAATTTTGTTAGGCTTCAATTTCTAGCCTATAGTAGAATTCTGGTAGGCAGTGGCTCTGATTCAATGTTTTGGTCCTCCAAATGGCTGGGTGCTCTACCCCTACAGATCCAATATCTATATTCGTTCCTTAAATGCCAAAGTTGCTGATCTTGTGGAGTTTCCAGAAGACAATGTTGTTTGGAATGTTACCCTGACTACTAGGACAGTGAATTATGTGGTGGAGGATCAGTTTGGTCTTTTATGATCCCAGCTCTATGAAGTCTACCTTGTATTTGCCAAAAGGGATAAGGTGATCTGGAAACTTGAAACTAGTGGTCTTTTTTTCATGAAGTCGCTCTATAGATTATTAGCTGCTGATCATGTGATCTGCAATGTAGAGCCCATTACTGTGTGCGAGCCTTTCTTTGACTCATCAGCTGGGGTCGAGTTCTCACGCTGAATCAGCTTCACCTGAGGGGCCTCCCTTTGGTCAACATCTGCATCTTTTGTAAACAAGATGCTGAGATTGTTTCCCACTTGTTCCTTTCTTATCCTTTTGTCCGTTCTATTTGGGAGTGGCTTTTATGCATGCTAATTGGAGTTGGATCATGCCCAACCATGTTGCAGGGGTCTTTCTTCAGGGGTGGTCTCCGCCCTTCTCTCATTTGCCCATTCTTCTATGGTGACTCTAAGTGGCAGTAGTGCTTTAGTCTGTTTGGAAATAAAGGAATGCCAGATACTTTCAAAGGAAACCAAGGGACTTGGATTATCTTATGCGCACCATTCTTAAGTCCGTTGTAAGTTGGGCTCATGCTCATCCCTCTTTCAAGCCTTTTCATAAGGAGTTCTTTTACTCTCATTTGCTGGCCGTGAAAAGAAAAAAGTTAATCAAGGATGGCCGCTAGTTTCCCCCCCCCCCCCCCCCCCCCTTCGTGGGTTGGGTTAAACCCAATTTTGATGGTAGTGTTAGAGAAAATGGCCAGGTTGCTAGCTATGTCGGTCTTCTTAGTGACTACTCAAGGGCTACGATTTGCTCCTATCAAGGTATGTTGCATCCTTGTTCAGTCAATAAAGCAGAATTTTGGGCCCTCTTACATGGGACCTCTAAGTTAGAGAGTACATATCAGTGGATTATCATTGAAGGGGACTCTCTTAATGTGATCAAACGGTGTCATCTCCCTGCTTGCACCCCTTGAAAGTGGATGCGCATTGGGGATTTCATTGCCATCTATTTGGGCAAGCGTGAGATTTTGTTATCTCATGTTCATCGGGAAAGGAATTCAGCTGTTGATGCTCTTGCGAGGGGAAGTTCTCTTTCTTAGGGTTGATTCCCCTTTCATCTCCCTTTTTCATTTTTTTTCTTCTTCTCTTTCTTCTACTTCTGTCTTTTCTTATCTTTTGGTTGTCTTTCTTTTCATTAATCAATAAAAATCCCTCATTAAAAAAAAAAAAAAAATCCTTCTCTATCTCAAACCATCCTTCTCTCTCTATCATGTTCCTCTCTCCACCTGGGTCTCTTTCTCATATCATCCTTCTCTCACCCGTAATTTTCTCTATCTACGATCTTTGCTTGCTACTCATCCTTCTCTCCCTACTCATGTTTCTCTCCCACCACTCGTAATTTTTGTTTTAAAAGAGGGCAAATGTGTGCATCGTCCCTTTATAAAGGCACCATGTGGGCTAAGAGAGCTAAAGTGAAAAACTAAATTTAATAGGTTCATTTCCTTAAATAAATCAACTTAGAGCAAATCACGTGCAAACACTGTTGGAGGCCCTTGCCATTTGTGATATTGTTTCCCAATATTACGAGCACCACCTCCACTTGCAACTTTTTTTTCCCTAGTTGCCCTCCTAAGTGGCACTTGTCTGACAATGACAACACTGAACATGAGGCTTATTCTTTTTGTAATCACCAATAGTTGTCTAGAGTTCACATTATCGAACAACTAGATCTTTCGTTAAGTTTTTGTATAGTAGTTATAATACCGGACAACTTGTAGTTCTTTGTTGTACGATATTTGAAATACCTTACTGTTCTTTAATTTTAATTTTAATTTATAAATAATTTTGACATGAAAATTTTGGGGTTTTATTAAGATATATATTTGTATTGTATATAATATTGTAAATATCTATTAAATATATTATAAGTAATACAAATATATACTAATAATTTAAATATAAATATATAATATAGATAATACAATATAATATAATATAAAAATTAAAAATAAATAGCTTTCCAGTAATAGGAACACCGCACAATATAGAACTAAAGAGTTGCCCGGTATCAACACTAACAGACATCAACTTAATAAAAAGAGCAGAAAGAATAGGCCTCCTTTCCGGTATTGCCATTATCGGATAAAAGGGCAATTGGGGGAAAAAAAAAGTTGTAGCAAGGAAGGGGGGAAGGGGGTGTGCTCATAATATTGGGCAACAATATCACCACATGGTAATAAGGGCCCTCCAATGGTGTCCGTACATAATTTGTTCATCAACTTAGAATGTTTTTCTCTTTGTACTGTTGCAGGCATCCTCCACCCCCCACCCCCCCCCCCCCCCCCCACAGCATATTTGATATCACTATTAACATGAATTTTATTTTTCTTTGCAAGTTTGATACTGTGGTATCGAAATTGGTGGGGGAGAGAAGGGGAGGGCATAAAAAATACAAATTGGGGGGATAATGTATATTTTTGCCAAATATGAATATGTTTCTAGGATACGACTAAGCTTACTTAAGCATTTTTAAATCTTCTCTCAGTTGCATGGTAAATAGAAGCCTCTAATAACATAGTTGCAAAATTGATTTGTCTTCTATGTTCAATTAACTTGAGTTTGGGCCTTATTACCTCAATGGTATGTCTCCTATATCTATGCCCCATGTGCTCCTAACAATAAAAGAGGTTTTCTTGTATGATTTGTCTATCTTTTTTAATTCTATATTTGTATATGTTGTGGAATGGGGATTAATATCCTTGCTAGGTGGCCCAGTCATACTCATAAGAGACTAACTAGCACATTGAGCAAGTTTAATGAGTATATATTATCATGAATGGTTGGATCTACCTATTGCAAACAGTAATTTCACTCGGGCCAATAATTCGATGGACTCGTTGCTTATGTCAAAGATTGATAGAGCTCCAGTACCCCTTGCTTATCAGGAGTTATTTCTTAAGGTTTTAGTCAGAGGACTTCCAAGAATAGTATCAACCATATTCTATTTATATTGGATAATGAAGGTTACAATTGTGGGCCTTGCACTTTCAATTTGAAGTTGCCTGGTTAAGTGAGAAATCTCACAAATGGTTTTACATGAATGGTAAAATATGCAGATTTAGGCTTGTCAGGGCTCTATCATTGCAAAGAAACTCTTGGAGTTGATGCTAAAATAGTAAGGTAAACATTTTATCAAAAAAAATGGAAAAACATAATAAACTATGACACATAAAATATACTATGACAAATACAATATACTATGACACATACAGCCATACTTCGTAGAGAACAACAGAATCAATGTCTGTCAAATGAGAAAAGCAATGGCTAAGATGAACTTAAAGTTAGATGAGTTATTGAGGAAAGAAGAATTATATTGGTTCTAAAAATCTCATCTAAGTGGATGAAAGGAGATCCAATGCAAAATTCTTTCATGCTATTAGTAATTTAAGAAGGCATAAAAATATTTAGGGCATGACTATGGAAGGAATACAAGACGAAGATATGGAAGCCTAAGAAAATGCCTTGATTCAATTATTTGAAAAGGCTTTCACATCTTAAACCAAGTGCAAATCGCTATCGATAAATTACCATATGCAAAACTATCTAAATTCAAGTCCAGGAGTTGAAAAGGCCTTTCATCTTAGAGGAATTCAAAGAAGCAATGTTTAGCTTGCTAAGAGATTGTAAGTACCAAATGCTATTGTTTAGCCTCTTTTACCTATTATGGGAGATTGTAAGTAGGAAATGCTCGTATTATTTCAAGAATCCCTATGAAAGTAGAAGGATCAGTAGCTCCTTTAATTAACATTTATAACTTTGGTCCCTAAGAAGCAGGTTATGCGATTCAAAAAAGTGAAAGGTTGTGATTGGGCCTCAGCCGTCCTCTGTCAAGGAGAAGCATTGTTTATAGAGCGAAATCGAGAGAAATTCACGATTGAAGTCCCCTGATCTACTGTTATAAAACTAGTTAGTTATTTTTTCAAAAGATATGCGTCAAATTACGATTTAAAAACAAATTAATCTCCAAATTTCAATTTTCCTTTAAATCGTTGATAGTGTAAGCATAATATTTTTGCTAAAATAAAGAAAATTTACTGCAAAAATAAGTCTACCTAAGACAAATAAAATAATTAAAATTTAAGAAAGAAAAAGAAAGAAAGCTTACCTTCCCAGGTTGTTGGCATGGGATCATTGAAGTTGATGGTGCCACCTATATTAGGATTGCTGATGATTTATATATCTTGTCTTCTCATCTTCGAATTTTGAATGAATTTTATTTATAAAATAGGGAAAAGTTCGTACAGAACCCTAAGTCCCCATCTTAAACCCTCTTTCCATTTTTCTTTCAAGCGGCATAAAAAAATCTCTAGGGATTTCACCATACCTGCTCATCGTTTATCTCCCTCATTTATTCACTTTTGACCATAAAAATTAACCTCAACAAACATTTTTACCATTTCAATCCAAAAAAGTTTCAAAAACTTTTTTTAACCCAAAAACTTTTTTAACCCACCCCAATATATCTTATAATCCAAAAAAGTTTCAAAAATATTTTTTTTATTATATTTGTTTGCCCTTTCAGCCCCTCAAATTGCTTGCATGTCAAAAAAGGCAATTGGCACTACTTCACAAAGAGTTAAAAGAGAGAAGTTGCAAAAATTATAATAAAAAAATATTTTTGAAATGTTTTTGGGTTAAAAGATATAATGGGGTGCGTTAAAAAAAAAATTGGATTTAAAAAGTTTTTGAAACATTTTTTGAACGTTTTTGGGTTGAAATGGTATAAAAAGGTTTGTTAGGGCTATTTTTTATGGTCAAAAGTGAATAAATGAAGGAAATAAGAGATGAAGGGGTACGGTGAAATCTTTTGAGATTTTTTAATACCGCTTGAAAGAAAAATAGAAGGAGGGCCTATCATGAAATAAGATGGGGAATTAAGATTCTGTAAAAAAATTTCCCTATAAAATATGTTAGAATTTCTAACTAAAGATGGCTAAATGAAACTTTTAAAATAAAATTAGTGTTTTGTAGCCTAGATATAGAGCCATGGTTTCTAAGATCTAAGGTGTGAAAGCTAAGGACTTAGAGCTAGGGTTTTAAAATGGCCTAAGCTAGGGTTTATTTTCTGGGATTGGGGTTTGAATGCTAAGGTTTAAATGAGGCTTCTAAACTTTAGGGTTTCTACCTTCAAAGGCTATGTGTCTGGGTAAATTAGGGGTGTTAGATCTAAGATTATGTGTACCCCTTGAATGACCCGAAATAGAACCCTTATATAAGCTACAAAGGTCGATTTTAAGTCAATTGGAATTTATTCTTATTGGATATCTACGAAAAATTTGAGTTGCCTTGTCAAATAGGTTTAAATGTCACGGGATGTGTCATCTAAGCAAAACTGGATTGGACACCACGACCAGTGTTGTTTAGAGTTCTCGAAGTTAGTCAACTGAATTTTCGAGTTCCTCGGTCTAGACGCCATATACCGTGGCGTCCATGGTTTTATTGGTCAGATGCCACGGGCCATAGCATCTAAACCTTGAGCAGCTAACATTTCAAGATTTTGAGGCTCTTCTTGATTTTTGAGTTGATTCTTATCCTATTTGATCATATCTTATTTTAAATTTCTTATCTTATGTCGATTTTTCTATTTTTTAAGATTTGAGGATAGCTTTTTAGGATTTAAGATACTTTCCTAGGGTTTTAGGATCATTTAGGAGAATCTCTAGCGTATTTTAGAAGGTGAGGACCATGATACGAGACTATGGATATAGGAAAATGCAATCTAGGGTATACTAGATTAATATGATCCTTAGAGTTTTATTGGGCTTTTCTAAAGAATTTTTAAATATTTTAAAATTAAAAAAAAATAATCAATTTAAAAATGGGGTGTCTACAGTTGCCCCTCTTTGGCGGCCCCTATTCTTTGAGGAACAGGCAGGCGACAAAGAACTAGACACTTGATGACAATCTCAATTCAACATTTTTTATTATATGTTAAATGGTCACAAGGCATGCCAATCATTTTCTGGACCTATAACATAAGACATCATGTTCATCTCACTCATCCACCTAGTGCAAGTTCTCCCTTAAGCTTTTCGGCTTGAGTTTTTCTCGGGATGTTTTTCTCACGCTAGTCCGGACTCCAAACTAGATTCCACTTAACCTTAGGCTTTTCATTTTCAACTTAAATTCTGAATCTTGGTTGTCTCCTTACTTCCTTTTAGGGTTTACTAAGTGTATACACCTCGATCTCTATTGAGGAAACCACAACAAACTAAAACGCTCTAGGCAAACCACCATGATACTTGAACCATTCACACCCACTTTAACCCATCCATAAAACTAGACCCCACAGGCCCCAAAAACACTCGGACAAGGCTGAAAGTGCTTGTGACTCGAAACATGTCAAAACAGTAATCAAGATTGCCAAGCCAGGAGCAACTTAGGAAGAAAGATGCTCTTGCGCCACTCTCAATGGCACCAGCGCATCTCCCAACAGCGACGGAAGGTAGATAAAAGACATCATTTAGAAAATGACTTGAAAAGAGAGTGAAGGGCCTGACGGCGTTGCCAATTGCGTCGGTGCATGGACTGACACATATCTGGTCATACTGACGTGATCTTTAATGATGGTATGAATATACATGTTGAGTTTTGGTGGACTGGGAAGTGTCCCGTCAGCCATCGAAAGTAGGGTGCATTGGAATAACTGTCAAAAGTCATCGCCATTCAAAGTGGCATTAGAGGAAGTTCAAATGCGGCATTTATTACCGGAGGCAGCAATTAATGCTGATTCAGATAGACCCAACGCTAGAGCCAGTGGCACCGAAGGCATTCGGACCAGCGCCCATAGATGGATGGTCAAGATTGACCCTAAAAACAATCCAATGGCTGTTTTGAGACTGATTTGGCTATAAATAAGCCACTCGACCTAAAGTTAAGAGAGGGGATTTTGCATATCAATTGCATAAGCTCTGCCTGAGAAAACCTAGACTAAGCCCAAACCTTCGCCCAAATTTCTAAACTCGGATTTCTAAACTACATATCTACACTTTATCTCGAAAGCTACCCGGATAATCAGACCTTTCGGGTCCTCTTCCTCTTACTTTGACTTGCTACGTCCGAGCCCGAAGGATTGTGATTGACCATGCAACTACGTAATTGGTGTCGACTCTAGGTGCATGACCTAGGGCCCGGCCTAAGGTCCTGTATATCTTTTTTGTCTTTGATTCTATGCATGCTATCCATATTTTCCTTTACTTCTCCATTAATGAACATTCATCACCTTCATTAACTTCTCTCCCTCTCGCTCTCATTAAGACCCTCCATTAAAGCTTACATTCTCCTCTCCTTTTGATGTTTCTATAGTTATTCATAAGCATGATTTGAAGTTTTATTAGATTAGTTCGGTTTGTTTTTATTTGTCTGATTTCATTATCATCCTTTTATTTTTAAAAGATATTCACTAAAACCTCCCATTTTCCATTCAATCCTTTTGAAAAGTTTCTCTTGAACTCCAAGGCTAAGGTGCATGGAAAGCCGGCATTGTTGGCGGTCTGAGCGAGATATGGCCTTATGACCCAATTCTCACTCGGGGCGTAATTTAATGAGACACTTTCTGTATCAACTCTTCGACACATTTGCGCTTGAAACTAAGGCGAGGAACCGAGTTCTCTGCTCTCATTTCAGAGTATAAACACTAAGTCTTATGAAGCCTTTGCTAATGAGAAGGTTTAACCTAGTTTCTAGCTTCATTTCTATCGAACTCCTTCATTTTAGAAAATATTTTAGAAATTTTAAAAATAGAGAGAAATTTATGAAACAAAACTATGAGTTCGAGTGTACGATTTTAAAAAGAAAATTAATCTTTTTTAAAACATAAGAAATTTAGGGAAAATTCTTAAAAGGAAAATGTATTTTGAAAACGAATAGTAGTTTTAGCGCATGCAACAATGAAGCCTTCTAAGTAGTTTAACGTCATGCAGCGATTGATGAAATCAACCGAATTGTTTAGCATCATGTATTGGCAAATGTAATAAACCTGACATTTTAACGTCATGTGATAGCGGATGTTTTGAATATACCCTGACCATTTTATATCGAATGGGGATAGGCATTTTCCAAAAAGAATACCTGATCTTTTACGTTATATGGGATTAGATGTTTTGACTGCAGATACACTCGACCTTTTACGCCATACAGAGCTAGGCGTTTTTTTGAAATACACTCGAGTGGTTAGATATTTTCTCATAAATACACTTGACCTTTTACGTCATACGGGGTTAGACGTTTTTTAACTGTTTTTTTATAATGATTTTTTGCTACCAAGGATCATTTCTGAAAATGTTCAAAAATTTTGAAAGATTATCCCCATTTTTCTTGAAACTTAAATTCTTTTCTTGGAAAAGATAATTCATTTTTCTAGAAATTTGTTTCAAAAATTCAATAAAAATTCATCTTCAAGATGCCGCACTCTACGGCATCCTCAAGACTTGACATCTTTTCTTGAGTTTTCTCCTTCCTTCCTTTTCAAATCTGTGGTCTAATCCCCACCAAGACACGACTTTGGTCGGTAAATAAGGTTTTTGAGACCAAAATTTCTCGTCACATGTCTTATTTCCTTCTTTCTTTTTTCTAATTTTTCAAACTTCTTCTTCTCAAAGCTTTCCATGCTCTTTGCCTTCAACCTTTACTGATTTTGATCAAAATGCCTCCCAAGAAGCAAGATGGCTTTTCTAAGGAGAAAAGTAAAGAGCTTTCTCCAACCCCTTTCTCTCGAATGACCTTTTCCCTGGAGCTTGCCTCTTCACATCTCTCAAGGCTTGCTTAATGGAAAAACCTCAGCAAACTCAAGGTTATCTGTTGATTGGCCAGTGGTTTTGAGAATGGCTCTCTACGGCAAGAAAGTGGCCTGAATTAATGGCCTTCATCTTCTCGTCTTATTAATTTTAATTTAGCAGTACTCAACAAAAGAATTAACTAATTTTTTGTTGCCTATTGGGCAATATTCTCCTACTTTAGAGGGGGTTGCTAAAATCGCAGGTTAAACCCATCAAGAACCCCATATCATCCCTTAAATGCTACGGATGAGCACACGATCTTAGGAAGACGATTCATAAGGTCAGGTGTACATTCCCCAAAGTGACTGGTTGATATGGGGAAGTTAGTTATCAATTGTGAAAAAGCCCAGCCCAAGGATCGTATCGGGATTTTCATAGTTGTCATCATCGAGTCAGTTCTATTTTAATTCTGCCGAAAAAATGTCTTGAGCGCATTGATTCGGTTAGTCCATGCCTTTTTAGCAACGGTCTAGTTTTTCCATTGTCCCAGCGATCCTAGCCTGTAATTACCGTAGCTTATTCAACCGAGTTGTGAGAGGAGATCAGTACATCGAAGGAAGTGCACTGGTGTTACAAATATGTTTTCAAACCTTCTGTGTTTTGTTTTCTGTGATTTCACTGTTCCTATAAATTTTCAAAAAAAATCTGGGGGTCATGTGCAAAACGCCAAGATATGCTGCGTTTTCGGCTAGGAGCTCAGACGACGCAAACCACGGTGTTGGAGACCTTCTGCCTAGAATTTTGTAGTTTCAATTTCTTAATGCCCTTGTTTTTACAGATTTGGGCATAGGAGCACATTGTTGTGCTTCGTCCCCCTCGAGCCATGATCGCAAACTCAGATGCTGGCATGTGTTGGTGTGCCTGATAGTTGAATTTCTATAAGAGAAATTGTCCTCTTTTGATTGGATTATGCTATATCTTGAAAAATCCTTGGTTATTCTTCCAGCTGACAGTTACACATGCCTCCTCCTCATGGGGCTAAGTTTCACCGCGTCTTGCGGCAATTCAGTTTTATCCAAAACTTTAGAGCTTTTACAGAGGGCGTTGAGCTTCTGCCCAGCCTCAGGTCTACTTGGGAAAGTGACCTTGTCATAGAATAGAATAGTAGAAGTTCGCCTCCAGAGGAGGGCCCTGTCATGAAAGAAAATCCGACATGCACTTCCAATTACTTAGCACTATGTCCATGAGCTCCAAACACTCAAAGGAGGAATACGACACCAGTCCTACCTCACAATAATCTGAAAAAGTTGCCAATCAAAGGGACCGAGGAAACATCGCCAAACAAATGCCCCAAGCTCAGCGATGAATCAGCCGAGGCTGCACTCGAGCGTTGGACAGCTTTCATAGTAACTCATACGCCCAACATGACAAACCCAAGTCCAAGAAGGATTGAGTCTTTCCATTAGGAATTGTAGGCTCTTTAGAATGGGAAATGTTTCTATGCTTCCCCTACATCATAGAAGTTCTATCCTCCCTCTACCATCCAGCCATCCAATTTTGATCAAGAGAACCACTCACCGTTTGATCTTGATTTGACATCGCAAAGTATTTTATTTTTAGTTCTTTTTATACAAATTGTTTGGATATGAAATTTGGTACGTGCCAACTTCTCATTGGGGCGCACCAATAAAAAATATTGAAAATAATTTTTCGATAAAATATAATGATCAAAATACCTCTTGAAATTTTAAGGGTATTCTGATCATTTTATTTTATTGAAAATACTTTTCTTATATTTTTCGCTAGTGCGAATTTAATAGAGGAATGGATGTCCGAAATTGGTGTCAAAATAGTTTATAGAAAAAACATTAAAAATAAAATGATGCAGAGACGTGACATTGTGATTGGGACAATCTTAACCTTTCATTCGATGGTTGGGTAAGGGGGGAGGATAGAGCTTCTATGCTGTAGGAAAAACAAGCTTGCCTTTTGTCGTGCCCATTGGGACCGTAAAAATAGAGTTTGGTGACAGATTAGTTTTCCAGCTAAAGGTGATTTAAAAGTAGGGTTTTGATAAAAACCTGGCTGAAAACAAAGATAACGATGGAGCAAAGGCTAAATAGTCAAGCTAGATGCAAAACACCTTGGGAAGAGAGCTTGTGTGGGAACAAGTCTTGACATACGAGTTTTAATGGCCAAGGGATGAGCAAGCTTTCTACATAACACGAGCCAATGGACCAAAGCAACACATAAGAGTAGTGTGGAGACTGGAAGGGCCTAAGGAGATGCTTGGAAGAAATTTTCGTTGTATAAAAATACATAAGAGAGGGATGACATCGTTGTATAAAAATGCACAAGAGAGGGATGACAAATGGGGTAAAAGCCTCTATTTATAACAACAAATTAGGGTTTGATTGGAGATGTTATTCTTAAGGATGAGGAATATGAGCCATTGATATTAGTAATATGTAGGAGTGAAAATAAGCATTAAATCAAGTTCTTTAACCCTTGGTGAGATATAATTGATCGAGTGTGAGTTTTACATCTTATTTCCTAGCTTACCAAACTCTATTTTTTAAGAAATGCAATGCTTGAGAAATTCTGAGAATACAAGGCCCAGGCAAAAGAACCAGCTAAAGATATAATTTTAAAACCCTTAGATATAATTGAGGTGGGGAGTACTCCTCCCAGGCTTTATATGCCTTTCGTGTGGAGCATGAAATAGGCCACCAAATCTCCATTGCATATTCTCTCGAGCAAAATGGGGTCGATGAGGGGAGAAAACACACTTTATGGTATGAAGTACGTGTAGGCACCCATTCGGAAATTGACTTTTTTCTTAAATTCCTAGATCCTGAGGTATAGCAAATGACCCATAAATCATAGAAAACTGCTTTAGAACGACCTATTTAACCCCTAGGGACCATGCTAGTTTAATGCACCATAGTCCATAGCGATCCATAGTCAACCTAACCCATTGTCCAACGAAATATTCCCTAAATCTCATAAATCCCAATCTTAGGAAATCCAATTTCCCAAAAAATGTAGGTTTTACAGTGAATTGGATATAAAACATTATGAAATTGTTAAACCGTGTGATTTTGATAGAAAACGTCAAGTAAATATCATCAAAAATAAAAAAGTAAATATCATCAAAAATAAAATCCATAAAATCTGCAAAACCGGATCTGATTAGCGGTTTGCACCACATTGCAAAGTAGGAAGAGGAAATTCAGTGCCGCAAGGTGCAACATAGCCACGTCTAAGCTCAAGATTCATCTAGAAACCTGCCTTCTAAATTTTTAGTACATTTTTTCCTATAAACAGACTTCTTTATAATGAAGATTCAATCTCCCTACGGCATTTGTTCGTCTTTCAGTCAAAATGTCTTTTCAATTAATTAAGTTTAGAGCAAATTTATATCAAATTTATTTAGATCAAGCCCTGATTGGATTGCAAGGAGTATAATGAGAACCACAAGGTTAGGTCTAGAATTTGGGGTGGAGGTCTCTTCTCTGTGGTGTCCACTAGATTGAGTTGTCTCCATCATATCTCCATTGAGAGATGTCCACTAGGAAGAATGATATCTCTCTTGTGTGGTTTTCCGGCCTATGGTTTTGATATGTTAGGATCTTGAGCCTAAATTAATTAGACTTTGCCCAAGTCAAATGCTGAGTTTAAGGCCTCGCTCAACCAATTTTTTATATCATCAACACCCTAGATTTGAGAGTCTCCCTATGTGATTTTTGAGTAACTCCTCCATCCTGGGTATATCTCTAATGGGACCCAACGAGTTTTTAATCATTGGAATCATGAGATGGTTACGACAAACATTAGTGCTACTGTTTTAAAACTCATCAATCTAAATCGAGAATTGGCTGGAACTAAAATCATTTAGGGAAGTTATGGGTACTAGTGCTGTTAGCCTAAAACCCCCTTTTTATATTTATATTTATTATTATTTTTATTTTATTTAACTTGTTCAATGTTTTGTTAGGCCCCCGAAAATCCCTTTATAAACTTTTATTTTAATTAGTTTTTAATTTTAATATTTTTTCAGATCATCGATTGGACCGATTCAAATTGATGATCCAACAATCTGATGTGAATATGTAGGACAAACATTCATCCACTTCTCCAAATTTTGAAGGTGAACGAGGATGCATGTGTGGCCTGTCTAATCGCTTCATTAGGATTTGAGGGGTGTTACTCTATCTGGACCAGTGGAAGCCCTCTTCCCACCACTCCTATCTGAGCAAGGAAAGTGTGTGGATTAGACTTTCTGGTGTTCCTCTTCATGCTTGGTCGATGGATACATTCCGCTCTATGGTCAACAGCTATGGTGAGTTCTGTGATATTGACCGAGAATCGTTTCAAGGGGTTAATCTCTGCTCTGTGCACATTCGAATACGGAAATGGTGTGGAGCCCCTGTCCCTAACTTTGTTCTTCTCCAGGTTGGCAAAGAATCAGTCGTTGTTTCTGTTAGAGTTGAAGAGAAAAGAGCCCCCTGCTTACTGCTTGGTAAACAGCTTTTCGGTGATATTGGGGATTGGCAATCGGTTGCTAGCCAACCGTGTTCTTCCTGAAACCGTCCCAAGATGGCCTCCAAACGTAGAGGGCACCGAAAATCCGAAAGTCAAACGAAGGAACGTACATTCCCCAATGTCACGAAGCACTGGATTCCAGTGGTCGGTTTGCGGAGGTCTCGACGGCCCATGGATTTGCATTTGTGGAGTGTGCTGCGACTGGTGGTGGTGGAGGGGCATGTGTTGCTTGTGGTGATGTTGGTCCACCTCAATCGGATGTCCCTGAGGGAGCACCTTCACATTTTCCTTTTCCCCAGGCCATGTTGCTGCCCCGTACCAAGGCGCCGTCTTTGGGAAAGGACAACCTGACGACATAACCCTTTATCTCACTGCACCCTATGGTTTCCAAACGGTCTTTTCCCTTACTTCTTCTCAAGGCAAGCAGGCGGTGCATCCCTTCTGTAACCTTCGATTCCTGTGTTTAGTGGGGCTTCTGGTTTCTTTGGCTGCCGGTCAGAAACACCTCTCTGTGGTGGCCTACTATCTCTTGGTGGCTGCTGTAAATGTGTACCCTCTCTTCCATCAGAAAGCGGACCTGATAGCGGTGTGGTGCTAGACGAGATGGATGTGCCGGTTGCTGAGGAACCTTTGCATCCTGATGATGATGTTGTGGGTGGGGAGTAAAAGACCCTGGCCTTGCTTTGGTGGAAGTCGTTTCACCACCGCCGCTTGCTATAATTAGTAACGATGACAACCCATTGCTTCTCCACCTGACCTCTGCTCCTTTGGGGACGGCCGATCTCACTACTGCTGCTTCAGCTGATCTTGTTGCAGGGATGGACTCTCTAGAGCATGAGATGGATGGTCTCGAGTCTGGGTTATAAGATGCTGAAGAGAAGCTTGTTGCTGGTTTGGTCTCAGATTGCGAAATGGACTATGATCTCCCAATTGCCGTTGTCTATAAGGTTATTATTACGAAGAAGAAATTGGAAAAACTGGCTAAGCGGGATGTTGACCCTGTGCCCGTGGCTGCTGCGGATCAAACCAGGACAAGTCGTAAGGCAAAGGTGAATGGCAAAGCTCTGGCCATTGGGACTAAGTCCTCGGCGAGGCTGCCGGCTAGGGGTGTTCTTCGTGCTGCTTCGCCTACCCCTGGAATTGTCATCCTCGAGGATCAGGTTTTTTATGATAGCTCCAACCAGTCTTCGGATGAGGAGGACGTCACTGAAGAATGGAAGATTGCCATGGAAGATGTTATTTTTAGTGTGCTGAGAGTGGGCCCAAGTTTCTCTTCCTTTAACTCTTCCTTATGAATATTTTTTCCTGGAATGTTAGAGGTTTGGGCGACCTCAACCATAAGAAAGTCGTGCAATTTTTGGTTTCTCGTTTTATTGTACTAAGACCTTTTCTTCAGGTCCGAAACCCTTTGGCTACTCTATCTCCTTTGGCTCTATGGACTTTCAGCTCCATACGAAGCTCCTTAGCATCAAACATAAGCTTATTACTTGGAGGAGCGACAACCAATATGATGTCAAGCGCAAAATTGATAATGCTCTTAGATGTTTTTCAGAGTTGGACGTTCTTGTCCAATCTTCTAGTACCCTCCTCGAGGAGTTGGTGTTGGAACGATCTGCTAAAATTGCTAAGCTTCAGGAGCTTCATAGAGTGGAGGAGGTTTACTGGAAGCAGAGGTCACGTGTTAATTGGTTGAAGGAGGGCAATCTGAGCACGAAGTTTTTCCATACCATTGCTAATGCCAAAAGGCAACAGAATGATGTCTCTGGTCTCCTGATTAGTGGAATTAACCGTGACGACGAGGCCGACATGGCTACTGCAGTTGTTGACCATTTTAAATGCGCCTTCACCTCAGATATGGTGGACACTCCAAGTTTGTCTCGAGTGGGCTTTAAATGCCTCTCGGATGGCATGCGAGACACGTGTCTATGGAAGAAGTGAAAAAAGCGATTTTCGCAATGCCTGGTGATAAGGCTTTTGGCCCTGATGGCTTCCCCCTTTTCTTTTTCCACATATTCTGGAACTTGGTCTGTACCGAGGTGCTAGGGAAGGTGCTTGACTTTTTGAGGACTGGTGAAATCTTTCGAGGGGTTAATTCTTCTTTTATTGCACTTATCCCTAAGAATTCTATCATTGCCTCCCTGAGGGACATCAGGCCTATTAGCCTTCTCTCAAGCCTCTATAAAATCATTGATAAGATGCTTGCTGAGAGACTTAAAGTTGTCCTACCAGATATTATCTTTTGTCCACAATCTGCATTCATCAAGGATAGGCTTATCACAGACAGTGTTCTAGTTACGCAGGAGTGCATTCACTCGAGGATCTTGAGTCATGAGGCTGGAGTTGTCATTAAGTTAGATTTGGAGAAAGCGTATGATAGAGTGGAATAGAGTGTTTTGCTAGAGGTCATGAAAAACATGGGCTTTGGTGAGAAGTGGAGGAGTTGGATTTTTTGGTGCTTGTCATCTTCTCATTTATCCGTACTTTTTGAGGGAAGTCCTTCTGGTTCTTTCGTGCTATTAGGGGCCTCCGTCAAGGTGATCCCTTATCCCCCTTCTTGTTCACCATTTACGCTGAGTGCTGCAGTAGTTTTCATACAATGTGGTGGCTAAGGGACACTTTCAGGGCTTTCAAATGCCCAATGATGGCCCATGTGTCTCGCACCTACGGTATGCTGATGACACCTTGCTCTTTTGTGAGGCTAAGACTAAGTAGGTAGCTAGTGTTGCTAGCTTTTTAAACATTTGCGAAGTGACTTTGGGGCTTAACATGAATTTTGCGAAGTCGGCTGTAGTTGGTATTAATTGTGATGAATCCTTATTAGCCCTAATAGCAACTACCCTGGGGTGTATAGTAGAGAACTTCCCTATCTTGTACTTGGGGCTGCCAATTTCAGATGGGAGGTTACCTATGGCTGTTTGCGATAAAGTAATCCAAAGAATTCAAGTTAAATTATATTTATGGAATTATAAATACCTCTCTTTTGGAGGTAAGATTACCCTGATAAAAGCTTGCCTCTCGAATTTACCAATTTATCAATGTCCTTGCTATAGATTCCTCATAGGGTGGCCAAAAAGATTGAAACTATGATGAGAAACTTCTTATGGGGCTCTTTCAACAATTTTAAAAAGTTTCACCTCTTATGATGGGATAGGGTGTGTACCCCTAGGATGGAAGATGGACTAGGCTTAAGGCGAGTTACTTTGGTTAACTAAGTACTTATGTCTAAATGGTGGTGGAGAAGCTTGGTCCTTAAAGACCAGCTGTAGTACAAAGTTGATGCTGCAAAATATGGGGCTAATAGATTTCAGATGTGGGTAGAAGGTAGAAGTGGTACACAGGCTATGTCTTCTCTTTGGAGGTACATTCATTCGTGTAGGGTGCTGATTCACAGGGATGTCCGGTGGTGCTTGGGTGATGGTTTCAGTATCTCTTTCTGACACCAAAAGTGGGTTGGAGATGTGCCTTTGAAACTTCGCTTTCCTGCTATTTTTCGATGTATGGTTAACCCCAATGCTACCGTGACTGATGTGATTGTACGCAGGGGCTACGAGGTGAGTTGGGACATTTCTCTCCCCTATAGTAGGATTCCCGATGCTAGTTTTCAAGAATTCATTGGGCTACTTTCCCTTCTCCATGAGGTCTATGTTTCACAGAATGCCTCTGACGCAGTCATTTGGGAGATTCAGTCAGATGGATAGTACTCAGTTAAGTCCATGTATACCCTCGTTTTCCACGACCGATGGCGATGGCCGATGCCTCATATTGCCCCAATCTAGCAATGGCCTTTTCCTTTAAAGATACAAGCTTTCTTATGGCTGACAGTGTAAAAATAAGGTTCACATTGTTGACAACCTTATCAAGAGAGGTAAGGTGTTGCCTAATGTGTGCTTACTGTGTACTGGATGTTGAAATAGGGTCGCACCTCTTTCTTCATTGCCCTTTCACTTTTAGAATTTGGTGTTGGCTTTTTTATGAACTTGGTCTTGCCATGGTGATGCCCGTTGAAGTTTTTGGGATCATCTCAAATTTGTCGGCTTCATTATAAACAATAAAGCTCGTTCGACACCGCGTGTGGTGGACCAGATTCATTATAACAATGAACTTCGTCGACATAATATGCGCTGGAATGAAGCCGATCTAACACAATGTGTGCTAGACCAGTTTCATTGTACATTGTCCCTATTAAAGCTAATATGCAACACATTATGCATGACCGACATAATGTGTGCCAGACCGGCATAATGTGTGCCAGATTGGCATAATGTTTGCCAGACCAGCATAATGTGTGCCAGACCGGCATAATGTGTGCCTGACCGGCATAATGTGTACGAGATCGGCAAAATGTGTGTCGGTTCGACATACATTGTGTTTGACGAGCTTCATTAATGTGTGTGTCGGACCGACATCAATAGAAAAAAAAAAAAACGTACGTTTAAAGAGGTTTTTTTTTTTTAAGTTACTTTTTTACTAGAGGGAAGTGTTCGTGATGTGACACCAATAGGGTTTGAGGACTTTTATAATTTTCCCTTGTTTTAACTACGTTATCGAGAATGGCTTGGGGCCTTGGTGGTAGTATTGCCGAGCCCCATGATGAGGTCTTTGACTCTATTCTCACTAAAGGATAGTGGCCCAAATCCCCACTGACTTACCACTCTTTTGATAATGGGGTTGGAGTCGTGGTGGTAGTACCACTTGTGCCGAAGCTAAGGTCTTGGCTTTTATTCTCACCTAACGCATTAAAAAACTACTAACGATTTAAAAAACGGTTAGGGGCTCATCATCCCCACTAAATTATCCAAAAAAATAAATAACTGCCTTCTCTCATGTAATTCACTTTGTTATTCTCTGTCTTCAATTTTTTTGCCCTTTAGAATTTCATCTTTGTCCTACTTTTATAAAAGCCAAAAATTTTATACTCCTGTCCATTTACTCAAGTACAACTCAATAAATGAGTAATTTTATAGCCCAAACTTTTGGGGATGTAATAGCTTTATCCATTGACTAACTTCAATTGAAGAAATTTATGAATTGAGCTCTCTATGCATTAAAAAGTTAATGTCTCAAAATTAAACAGAGGCGGTCCAATTTTTGAAGGGTGTGAATTTTTGAAAGGTCGTGATCTAAGAGTCACAAAACTCATAAAGTTCATTTTTTTTTCTTTTTAAAAATAATCATCAGGTGGTTCTCTTTTTCTTTTTCTTACCAAAATTTAATCATTTTGTTGATAAACTAAAAGGAAATTACATCCTCTACAATAGTAAAAGAATCAAGAGAAACACTAGCTTTGGCTAAGGCATCAGCAATGCCGTTAGCTTTACGATAGACATGGGGGAAAGAAACTGATACAGATACAGTTGCATTCATAACTTGTAACCATAAAGACCGAAGTTCCCACGGCACCTTCTACTCCTTCTTGCACTATCTAATGACATTCAAAGAGTCTCATTCAATCAGACAGCTAGTACCCAAATTTGTCTCAATGAAAATTTTCATACCCTTAAGCAAGGCACTTAATTTCACAAAATTAGCCGTAGCAATACCAATCAGTCCTGCATAAGATAAAACAATACTTCCAAAACAATCACGTATAACACCACCAATACTAGCTCGCCTAGGATTCCCTAAAGAACTCCCATCAAAATTTATCTTAAGACAGTTCATAGGTAGAGCAAACTACAACCCCTTAGGCCGATATCTACTTACACCAAGAGAGAACATGTTAGAGACGTTGACCAAAACATCTACCTTTGAAATACCCCAACCCTCCTTGGACACTGAGAGTTTTATTAAACGGGTAACCTTGTTAAATGGCAAAGCCGTCCCCTTGAAGGTTCTCCTATTTCTCTCCTTCCACACTTCCTAAAGGATCATTCCTTTTGCAATATTCCAAATCACACATCCAACTTTTGGTAGGAAGGGGAGAGTAAACTGAGAAACAATTTCAACCACACTCTGAGGCAGGACCAAGGAAACGCCTACCATGCTCATTAACCAATGCCAAATTCTTAAAGTAAAGGGGCAATGAATCAAAAGATGTGTAACTGATTCCTCATCTTGTTTACGCAGCAAACAAACGTTTGGCAAAATCTTGCCCCTTTTCAGAAGATTATCAATAGTCAAGATTTTATATTGCACAACCAGCTAAATAAAAACTTGGACTTTATGGGGAATTGGCCATTTCCAGATTTATATAATATTTGGGCGAGACCATCTCCATCGATCATGAAAAAACAAGTTATAGCAGGATTTAACCTAAAACATGCCATCACTTTCAATCTCCCATACTAACACATCTTCTGCGCCTTGTAAGATATACACTTTATTTAATAATTACATTAACGAACACCATTGAGAGAACAACAAATTATTTAAGCGCCTGTATATGAGATATATATTCTATGAAAACAACTAGCCTCTCTTTTCCATGGTGTTACAAATCAAAAGATTTGGGTTAGATAGCATGCGGAATAGGTATGGGAAAGCACATTTAAGGGGATAATCTCATGTCCATTTATGATGCCAGAACAGAACTTGCCTACCACTTTCAACATACCACCTAAAGTAACCAGAGATCATTGGTTGCAGCTGGAAATAACCCGCTACATATAAGGTGTCTTCTTACCTCTATCACCACTGAGATACAAATCATAACTATCGACTTGATACCAAAGATGAGCTTTCAAATGGATACTTCGCCACCACCATTTGCACATCAAATTTTGGTTAAACTTTCTGACATTTTGGATACCCAAACCACCTTCGCGCTTAGAGGTGCAGACTCTATCCCAGCAAATGGAATTTCATACTCTCACCACTCGAACCCCACATGAAATCTCTCATCATCTTCTTAATTCTTTTCCCTATAGAGGCTGGAATTTAGATCACAGACATTTGGTACACAGGAAGATTAGCCAAACACGATATTAACAATGTCACCCTGCCCCTCAGTGATAAATATTTATGCTTCTATAGATCAAGTTTGACTTGCACCATCTCAATAACCCTATCCCAAACCACAATAGATAATTTAGAATCTAAAATAGGTAAACCAAGATAAGTGATCGAGAAAGAATCCACTTTACACCCCATTACAAATGCCAGGTTATTCACCGTAGATCCTATACAATTTATGCCCACCAATGATGACTTATGAAAATTAACTTTAATCCCCAGAGTCACTTCGTAAATTTCTAAAAATCTAGCGATATTTTCCAATCGTACTACTTCTGCATCATAAAAAATAAGTGTATAATCAACATATTGTAAATGAGAGACAATAATATTAGAATTTGCAATTTTAAAACCCATAAAGGCTCCCATACTCTCAACCCTAGTCAACATAAAGCGAAAACACTTGACGTAAATGGTAAATCAGAAGTGAGAGAGTGGATCACGTTGATGAAGTCATCTATAAGCATTGAAAAAACTAATAGGGCTACATTTAAAAAGCTTATAGCAATAGGCAGAAGAAAGACAACCATAAATCCAACTCCTCCATCTAACTCCAAATCCCATTAACTTCATAATATTTAATAATACCCCCCACTCCACCCTATCATATGCCTTTTCCATGTCTAATTTAAGCAAAACACCTGCCTTCTTTCTCAACACACGAGAATGGATACATTCTTGTGTCACCAAAACACTGTCAGTAATTTGGCGGTCCTGAATAAAAACAAACTGTGACGTTGAGATGAAGAATGAAAGGAGACCTTTGAGGCACTCAACTAAAACTTTAGCCTTGATTTTATAAACACTCGTAAGCAAACTGACAGACATGGTATCAGAAAGCTCACTAATCACTGATTTTTTAGGAGTCAATGCAAAAAAGGTTGAAGTAATACCCTTAAAAATATGACCTCTGATAAAAAACTATCTCACTAATATCAACAATTCATCCATAATAAGATTCTAAAATTTATGAAAGAAAAGTAACTGAAAGCTATCCAGACCTGACGCCTTATCACCGGGCATTGCAAGAACAACCTTTTTTAATTCCTTGATGGTGATATCCCTCTCCAAAAGACTTTTACGCTCTACATCTAGCATATTAAAAGGAACATTAGCAAAATTTGGGGTCAAAGTCACCTCCTTAGTAAATGCAGCCTTGAAATAATGAATAACACCTATTTCCATGGCAACACTATCTTCATAATCAATCCCTAGAATGGTCAGACCCGAAATATTATTTTGTCTTCTTCTAGCAGTAACAATTACGTGGAAATACTTACTGTTGAGATCTCCTTCCTTTAGACACTTGTTTCTAGATATTTGTTTCCAATAAAGTTCCTTAGATCTCCATAACTCTTAGAACTCCTTAAGTTTGACACTACGCTCAATCACTGATTGCTCAGTTATAATTCCATTCACTTGATTTAACAACTCAATCTCGATTAGAATCTCGTCGATTTTAGCCTTTAAGTCAACTTTGTTATCTTTCTTCTACGTAATCAGTTTATGTTTAACAATTGTTTGTGAAGTTGAAAATCCATGGTACCTACAACCTCAGTATTAACCAGGTCCTTTTAATAAAGTCGGCCACCTCTTTTAACTTAAGGAGTAGATACATAGATGGTCTTGCGATGTACCTGCTCTTTTCAAATATAGAACTTCGATGAATCCTCAAATATTATTCTAGTTTTAGGATGGCCAAAGCCACTATTTTTAAATATCCAAAATTCAAAATTTTAATTTAATAATCGCATGATGTTTTTAATGTCAATATTGAAATCACATTTTTAAAATTAAGAATTTCTTAAAGGAAAAAGCATATATAAGAATGCGATCATATAATGTAGAACTATGGATGCCCCTCAAAAATCCATCGGAAAAGGTAGTTTTAATGTTGAAAAACACTTTAATTGATTATCTCGACATCGAGATGTATGACTATGAAAAATAAAAAGATTTTTAAGTCTAAAAAATAATGCATTTTACAACATATTATCTACACCATCCATTTTCAAGATTTTCATATGTTTATAGATCTACTTGATTTTAACTATTTTTGAAATTTAAAATTTTATAATTAGATATAAAAATAGATTTTGAGATAATCCTAGTAACATTTTACATCAAAATTATATACGATGATAAAATTTGAAGCTGCACCTTACCTCTACACCAATAGATGCATCCGTATGCAAATTTGAAGCTGCACCTTGCCTCTACACCAATAGATGCATCCGTATGCAAACTGCACCTTTTCTTAAATAGGTCTTTAGCTAGGGAGGAAATGAACATTGTGCTCCCGCTCGAGCATGGCACACCTGCCCGAGGAAAATTAAATTCAAGGGGTGGATTTAAGGCGGGAACAGAGAAAGCCCATTTGGCGCCAAATGAAAATTTTTGGTGCCCGCCTTCTTCCTCTTCCTCTCCTTCATTGTAGAGAGAGAAAGAACAGAGAGAGAGGATGCTCTCCTCTCCCTCTTCTCACTCATGGCTTCAATTTCTTCCCCCCAAATATTCCCGCTCATTTTTTCTTCAAATGGCCGCCCTCCTTTTACAGTAACCCACCAAAACCAAAAGCAAATTCAGAGAGAGAGAGAGAGACAGAGAGAGCAGGCGAAATCGATAGCCATGGATATCTCTAGTCTCTCTAAGAAGCTCGGACTCCCCTCTCACCTCGTTAGGAAGGCCCTGGAGCTCCGTCGCCTCTCTGACCTCCATCTTGACTCCTCCATCCTCGGCATTGTAAGCCCCATTCCTCTCTTTGTCTCTCTACCTTTCTTTCTCTCTCTCTGTATATCTGTCTTTGTCACGATGTTTGTAGCGGGAGTGCTTACTTTCTGCTGCTGCGTCTGTCTCCCTCTCTATGTTTTTGGGTTAATTCGTTTTGGAATGGTTTTTTCGTGGGGAGAGTGATTTTTGTAATTTGATTGTGTTTGTTGCAGGGGGAGATCTGCAAGGCTGTCATATGTTTGGAGCTTGCTGCAACCAAGTATGAATGTTTGCTATTTGCATTTCTCCATCCATCTCTCTATTGACCTGGCTTTTCTCTTTCTAGAACTTGGATTCACCTGATTGTTAGGGTTTGATGAGATGATTTTTTCCAGGTTGCAGGTCCCATTTGATAGGCAGGAGGGTATTCGATTGAGTGGGATGTCGGAGAAGGCTTACACCAGATCCTTCAACGCATTGCAGAACGGTCTCGGAGTCAAGTAAATCTCTTCCCAATTTGTGTATTTCCCTTTTTCCTTACCACAGGTTGGCAACTTTTTGTTAAACCTGTCTCTCTCTCTATTATATCCCTATAGCTCTGTCTTTATATTGATCATAAGTTGTTCATATCGATGCAAACTATTTATTCTATAACTCAATCAAAACTATATGTGTAATTCATATGTTTTCTATCTCTTCTCACTCCCTCTTTCTATAAACAGAACAAAGGTGGATATTCGAGAATTGGGGATTCAGTTTGGATGTGTTAGGCTGATTCCCCTCACACAGAAGGGTTTATCTCTGTAAGTTCCCTTTTTTCACCAACTTAAAAGATATTTGATATTTTTAATGTTAATTTCTTTGAGTTTATTTTTATTTTTTTATTTCTTTTTGTTTTATTTTTTAATTTCCCAGATTTTCATGATCCAATGTGCCATGTTCATCAGCTATAAGGAACGGTTTCTTGCTGCGTTGCCTCCATCTCGAAGGGCAACGGCTGATTTCAACCGCCCTGTATTCACTGCTGTTGCGTTCTACTTATGTGCAAGGAAAAATAAGGTATTATTTTTTGATTATCAGGAGCTTAGTTTTTCTGATTATAATAGAAAAGTTACTATTTTTATGCCAAGCATTTGACTTCTGTTGGCTCAAAAACAATTTACTCTGAAGATTTTCTACCTCAATTTAGTAGTAATGAGTCATTTGATTTCTATGTTATAGCTTAAGGTAGACAAACTGAAGCTGATCGAGCTCTGTGGTACATCAGAGTCTGAATTCTCCAGTGTAAGTCTATGATTCCCTCAATCTCCCTGTTTTGGATGCTAATGTGTGCATGCTTTACTGACAAATTTGATTCCCAGTCCTGTGTCAATCACAAGCTTTTAACATTTTATTTGATTTTCCTTTCTCTATTTCATGTATTTATTTGAATTGTTGCTGTTGTTTTCTGGACCATTCAATTGAAGGACAGTGTGAGACATTCACTGTTTGAGGCATTTTTTGAAATGTTTGGTGTTCTGTTATTGAACTCCACTCAATTGCTTAGCTATATTCTTGCAGGTTTTCACTTCAATGAATGACCTTTGCTTTGATGTCTTTGGGGTTCAAAAGGAAAAGAAAGACGCAAAGAAAGTGAAAAGTTATAGAGGTAAGTGTTTTGTTGTTTGTTGTTGTATTTGTTGGTATGTTTAATGCTTCTATTATCTTTCTTCTTAACAGAATATGCTGTTTTGTTGACCTAATTTACTCCTGGCTTGGATCATAATTGAAGTAGTTATTGTCAAGATCATTTGGCTAGTGCCATCTAATTCTGTTAGCTTTATTGTGACATTCCATACATCAGGCTCTACATCTTTACCTAACGTTAACCTTCTTTCTGATTCAAAATGTAACGATGGTGACCAGAATTATTGGATACACTACCAAGCAAGAGGAAGCACGAGGATGATGGTGGTGTTTCTGATGATTCATCTGATTCAATTGATGATGAAGATGGATTAGAGGTAATCATTCTTTGCATGTCATTATTAGGTATTAATATGAACAAGAAAAAATAACAAGCATATGCTCTCTAACATGGGAATATGTGATTTATTTGAGATGTTGCTTTCCTAAAAATTCACTATCTAGTGACACATAAATCACAAACTTGCATTGGCTTACAAAATAAAAGCCTTGTCAGTAACCAAACATGATACTGATAAATTGTAACTGCAACAGGTGATAGGATAGTGATATTTTGTCAAGGAATTGTATGCCATAAGGCTATTCACTTTTGGTACAAGGAGGTAACAATTGCCCTTGACCATTGGATGTGAAATCTGAACGCTTGGGTGTTTATACGGTTTGATTTTTTTTTAGTTTTTTGCCCAATCCATCACAGAACATTCCTGCCTGATTTCACATCTAATGGTCAATAGTAATTGTGACCTTGTGCTAGAAATAACCGGTCTTATTGTATACTTTTCCTTTTGTTGATTACTATGGATAGGATGTACATATGATTGAATCATTGAACTGTATATCGATTTTTCAAGAGACTGGCAAATTAAGCATGTGGATATACATTTAACTAAGTATGTTCTTGTTAATTTTTTTCAATTTGGAAAAAGGCATGCTTGATATGTATCTTATTTTATTTGACTCACACCTAAAAATCTCAGTTACGAATAGGAAAAAAAAAAAATAGCAATCTAAGTAATGATTTCGTTCAACTGAACGGATTAAAGTGGTATATTTGTGTTTCAATCAAGCAATGACTTTGGTGAGAAACATTTATGTTGGATTCAATTAACCATTGTGCAGTTGCAATCACAAACTTCAAGGGTTACACTATAACCTTCATCAGTCTATATAATTATTCATTGCTTGATATACTTGGACCATTTGAGCTAATGTTTAGAGAGCCTAAACTTTGTTAGAAATTCAATACTCGTTAGGAATTGGCCCATTGTTGATCTTGAAAGCTGGAACTATGTGATTGGGATCACGATGGTGAATGGGATTACATATGCAATTTAGAGTAAAAATGACTTGTGAATCCCATTATGTCAGTTCACTGTAGAATGGAGCGAGGCCTTTATTCTTGATGCAGATTTTGGAATTCTATTTTATGGAGAAGCAGCGCATTTGTACTTGCTGTTATGGCTTTTGTTTTTGTATTAAGAATATGCTAAGTATTTTTGTGTGCCCTTGTCTTTAGTTATCTCTTTTGTCCAATGCAACTTAACTCTATGGTGGGGGTACTGTAGTGTATGAATATTGAGTTGTTGAGAGTCTGTAATACTTGATCATTCTATAAACCCTATTGAATACTTTAACTCGATAGACAGCGTGGGTATGTTTCAATTGGTTTGATTTTCCTGTGCTTCTGATGAACTTTTACTGGATCTGATTGGCCTTTTTTCTATTGGATTGAATATCTTGGCTATAGTTGGCTTTGAATTGGAGTGGACTCATTTGTTTTGATTCAGACCTCATGGAGTGACTTTTGCTTGCTCTAGATTGGATCTAAGTTTCAAATATATAATGCAGGTTTCAGTTGGTCTATTGATATCATGCCATTTAGCCTAATCATCATCAATATCATCATTTCACCGTGGGTATCATCATCATCATCGTCACTACTATGATTTCTGCTTCTGCTACTACTATTATTTATTATTATTATTATTATTATTAGATCAGGTTATTAGACTTGTTAGCTATGGTCTTTATATGAATTCAAAGTGGTTTAGTTGTCTTTACAAGTGTTGGTTAGACAAGAAACCCAAATGGAGGTTATTGTTGTCATGCTGATGTCACCACTTTTCTAGTTGGATGGGATGCCACTAGAGTGCTGTCATGCTCGTGTGGGTCAATGTCTTGCTGATGTTGCTACTTATAAGTTGGTTGGAAATGATCAATATGCCTGATAATAAGTTTAAGTGATTGATGTGTGATCATTCTTGGTTGTATAGTGATTGTACAGAATTTTCAAAGAAATTGTGTGCACCATCTAAAAACAGGAATATTGGTATGATTTAGCCTCAGAACCTGTGGTCAAATGCATCATGTTTTTTGGTTGGAAGAGTATGGAATGAGTGCTTCATGCTGTGATTGGAAGTGGGAATGTGTAGCGAGGAGACTGCAAAATTCTGTGGTCGACAGAACGAGTTCTGTACGTGGCAAATGTGGGGATCTTGATCCCTGACTTTTATGATCAAGTTCCATATCTGCAAAGAAGCAGAACCCTTTAGGATGGGATTGTGTTCTGCTATGTTAGGATCGAGGCACCAAAAGCATATATGATACTCAATTCTATGTTGGTGGAATCCTGGTTCTGTTTATTCACGAAACAATGAATTTTGGTACAGGGATCTGGGTTTCATTAACATAGGATCATAATATCTGATGTCTTGGATTGAGATCCTTAATATCAAGGAATAGCCTGTAATTGAGATCTTGTGTGTTGGAGTGCCGGAGCAAGATCTAGGTTTTGAAGTGACCATGCATTAAAATATCCTGGTATCTAGGATATTGCTTGTAGGAAAGACAAGGTGTGCATTAATTAGAAGTACTGGTGCTTGAAATAAATTAACAGATTATAGTTGTCTTCCCGGATAAAGAGGAATCAAATGTCTCTAGTTATTGGAATGGCTGTAATGAGAATTTCCTCTTTTTGTGTCTTCAGTCAAACTCTACATTAAGCCTATCCAGTTTGAGTGGTTTTTGCCTGCTTGGATATTTTATTCTACAAGTGTAGAAACTTGCCTTGTTAGCTGTTTAGAGACCACATTGTTTTAATTTAAGAATGGTCTCTGGTGTAGTTGAGGAACCCTTGCATACTTGTTACTTCCACGGCCTCCATGTGGGTTACTTACCTAGAAATTGATCAAAACCTCTCTATTATTAAAACCAAATGTGCATCTAAATTGAGATATTCCAATTGGTTAATGGATACCTTGTGCCTGTAACCTATACAGATTGAGCCAATTGTTTTCTCAAACTCATCACATTATGGGTCTTATATTGCTGTCATTTTAAGATTTGCTACTTTCCTTCTCTGAGTTTTTGTGCCCATGTACTTGGTGATTTGATGATGTATCTTAATCACCGTATGTTTGATGTATTTTCTTAAACCTTTTATATTTCTGCCTTTTTTTTGTTATTTAATTTTTTTTTTATGCTATTAGTTGCATTTCCTGAGGTCATATCCAGTGGTTACTGAAATGGAAGTCCATAAAATATACCCTGGTTCTCAACATGCTGTGTTAATTCCTACCAATTCATGAAGTATGACCAGGATCAGTTTTGAGTTATACTGTGGCCCTTAGTGATTCTGAATATCTTGAAGCTTGTCCCAATGAGGCCCTTGATGTAAAATTGGTGAATATCTTATCGTCTTGTTTGAAACTTCTGATGGAAAACTTGGCCAATTATGTTTTCTGGAATATCTTCTCTATGGGTGCCTCACGGACTGTCCAAAAAAGAGGCTAGTTTTGCTATTATTGATGTGATGCAATAATCTTTTGTATGGTCTAAGAAGGATAACCTTGCAATTCAATTTTGGAAAAATTGTGTGCAACCCAGAGAAATTAAAAGTCACACTATTTAATTTTTTTTTTTTTTTTTTTTTTCTGTTTCCCATTTTCTTTGATTAATAACAATAACTAATGTGGGTTACAGCTGCCAAGCTATAAGAGGCGTAAACGAGTGGAAAAGTTAGCTTATGAGGATTGGAAGTCATCAATAATGGAATCCAATAGCCAAAGTAAGGCAGCTGGTGAGTATTTTAGTCTCTTTTCTTTTTGTTTGTCTTGTCATATTTCTGGCTAGCGTTTGAATGTTGAATTGGATGCTGCTAATCATTCAGGTCCTCCAAAGAGAGCTAAGCAGACTCGTCTCAAGTTCGGGAAAAAGTCCTCCGAGCCGATTGCCTTGGAGGCATAGTAATGCTTATCCCCTTGTATCATAGTCACATTCTATCAATCTTATTTTGTTAAGTGAATTTTTTGTCTCTTCCGCATTTAATGGGCGATCATTGTATAGGAGTTCAATTCATCATCAAATGGAGCAGCAAACAGAAAACCTTAGCAAATTTTATGGGATTTTTGTTGGTGTTATGCTGGTTGATGTCTCTTGCTTAGACCATGATCCCTTAGAGATGCGTGTAGCATGCTTTTGGGCAATCTTGGGCTGTGTTCAGTGTGATTGTTTTTAATACTTTCCCGTTATTGAAACTAAGAGGAATTGTGATTATTTTATCAGTGTTGGCCCTGAATTTACTAAATTACTTCTGGTTTTGAAAAACAAAGTTGTTTGGAGTTTTTTTTTTGTATCAAACCAATTTGGCAAAAGTGGTGGATAAATTTATTTTCTGTACTAAGAAAATTAATTCAATAAACTTCACATCATTTTTTGCTCTACCTTATGGTGGGTTGGAGACATATAGGCGATCTTGCCTTTGGGTTGCAAAGTAATTTCGTTTTATTTTTAAGGAAAGAGTGTATATAAGGTTGCAACCTTAAAATGTAGAATTAAAGATGCACTTAAAAAATCCATCATAAAAGGTTTTGGATGTTGGAAGACCCTCTAATTGATCATTTCAACGTTGAAATGTATGAATATGAATAGAAAAAAAGATCGAGTTTGTGAAATAGTGTATCTTGCAACATATTATTTGGATTATTTGTAATATTTTCATATGTTTATAGATTTACTTGATTTGAACTGGTTTTAGAGTTTAAAATTTTATAATTAAAGATGACAATAGATTTTCAAGCTATCTTAAGAATTTTTGACGTCAAAATTGCATTTATGATAAAATTTTGATGTGCATCTTAATTGGATTGTTTTATGTTGCAACCTTATGCAAACCACACCTTATTTTTAATAGTTTTGTTTTGCGTTTCTGAAAAGAGCTATAAGCAAGTGCCTAGTATGTGGACGTTAAATTTGGTACTGCCATTGATGCTCAAACAAATGTTTCTCCCGAATAAATCTCTCCCATTCCTTGAGTCCAACTAAGAGAAAATCTGGACAAGAGACCTGGTCAAGTCTTTTCATTGATCACTGGATCTTCTGCGAATAAAATGGTGTAGCACCTAAGACCTTGTCAAGAAATGATTAAATGGGCCTTGTTTCTTGCCTCCATGCTTGTTGCTTGTCCTTGATAACTCATGAACGTCGCTTTAGAATCATGAGTAATGGCCCTTGAATCAACTTAGCCTTTTGATTTCATTGCTAATTTTGTTTACGGCTTATTTGAGTACATGGATTCTTAAGATCTTGGATATTATCAAAATCCACCTTGGATTGTTTAATGAGTAGGATGCTTAAAAGGAAAAAGTTTATATAAGGATTTTGAGCATCTTTTATAAAAGTTTATATAAGGATGTTTATATAAGGATGCTACCTTTAAGGAGAATATTCCAATCCACTTATGATGCCAAAATAGTACCTGTCTGTTATTGCGAACATTCCATTTAAAATACTCAGAGACCATAGGCGTACAATTATAAATGGCCTTTCAAGTGAAAGATATATCCTTTCCTCTATCTCTATCGAGGCATAAGTTGTGGTTGTCCATCCCATATTAAGAAAGCAACACCTTGTACCAAATGTGTTCTTTAAAATAAATACTTCTCCACCACCATTTACACAGTAGGGCTTCATTAAATTTCCTTATATTTCGTATCCCAAGGCCACTCTCACGTTTTGGAGTGCACACTCTATCCCACTTGATTAAATGAAATTTTCTATACTATTCTCTTGTTTTTCAAAGGAAATCTCTCATCATTTTCTTTATTCTTCTCCCCACCGAGGTAGGAATTTGGATCAAAGATATCTGGTATACAGGTAAGTTAGCTAGGCAGGATCGAAACAGAGTGACCCTACCACCAAAAGATAAATACTTATGCTTCCACAAATCTAGCTTTACCTGTATTCTTTTAATTACCTTATCCCACACAACAATAGGGAATTTAGAGTATGAAATTAGTAGGCCCAATTAGAAAGTAAGAAAAGAGCCCACCTTACAACCATACACTCTAGCAAGGTTCTCAGCCACCATTTTCCTATAGTTAATAGTCAACAGAGAGGACTTGTGGAAGTTTACTTTAATCCCCATAACCACTTCACAAATTTCAAAGAATATGGTAATATTCTCCAATTGCTCAGTTTTAGCATCACAAAACACTAGCGTATCATCCACATATTGAAGATGAGACAGTGATATCTGAGTTAGTAATATGGAATCATTTGAAGGCTCCACTCCTCTCAATATTACTGAGCATGAGATTAAAACATTATGTATAAATAATATAAAGAAAAGGTGATAGCGGATCTTCTCGATGAAGTCCCCTAGAGGTATTGAAAAAACCAATAAGACTCCCTTAGAACAAAATGGAAAAATGTGCAGAAGAAAGACATCCTTATACCCAACTTCTCCATCTATCACCGAAACCAATAAGCTTCATAATCTCTAGTAGCGCCCCCCACTCCACTGTATCATAAGCCTTCTCTATATCCAACTTTAGCATTACACCTTCCATTTTGTAGAGAACACAAGAGTGAATGCATTCCTGTGCAACTAGGACATTATCTGTTATTTGCCTATCCCTGATGAAAGCTGACTGAGACTTTGTAATGAGGAATGGAAGAACTTCTTTTAGTCTCTCAGCAAGAAATTTGGCAGTAATTTTATAGGCACTCGTGAGCAGGCTAATGGGTTTGATATCAGATAGCTCACTGATATTTGATTTTTTGGGAATTAGAGCAAAAAAGGTGGAGTTTGTACCTTTAAAGATCGGACTCCTAATGAAGAACTCCCTCACAAAGCCGAGTAAATCTTCATTCAGAATATCCCAAACCTTATGAAAAAACAGCATTGGGAAACCATTTGGACCCGGTGCCTTATCCCTAGCCAAAGCAAAGACATCATTTTTTAATTCCTCCATACAAACAGGTCTCTCTAGGTGGCAGGCCCCCCTTATAGAGACTTAAAGGGCACGTTGGGAAACCTGGGGCTCAAGAAAACCTCCCTAGTAAAGGCATTCTTAAAATGTTGCACAACTCCCTCTTCCATGGCCAAAGGATTCTCAACATCGACTCCAAGGATCGTCAAACCTAAAATATCATTCTGCCTTCTTCTAGAGGAGGCAATAGCATGAAAATATTTGATATTTATGTCACCTTCTTTCAACCATTTATTCCTTGACCTCTGCTTCTAATAAATTTCTTCAGTCATGCGTAGCTCCTCAAGCTCTTTCAACTTCATAATTCAATCATTAATCAAGGCCTCAGATAATTCGCCACTGTTTTGAAGGTCAGAGTCCAAGCCTTCAATATTCGCAATGACGACGTCAATCTTTGCCTTAATGTCGACCTTGTTAACTTTTTTCTACTCTATCTATTTTTGTTTAACACACAGTTGCTTTTTTTGGATTTGGAAATCCATTTAACCAACCACTACCGTGTTCAGCCATGTTCTTTTAATGATTTCCACTGCCTTTTTTCTTCCAACCGAAATGGCTTAAGCCCTCCCCTCAGACTACCTGTATTGAGAAAAATGAGAATATGGTTTGAGGAGAGCCGCACCACCGCTTTCACAGAGGCCAGTGGGAAAACTTCAAGCCAATCAGCAGACACAAGAAATTTGTCAAACTTGGACATAGCAAGAGTACTTATACTATTATTGAACCAAGTAAACTTAGCACCAACAATAGGCAACTCCAAAAAAGCATATGCTTCAATAAAAATGTTAAACTTCCGCATAAAAAGATTTATGGAGTGGCCTGTTAAACTTTCATCAGGCCACCTAATGAGATTAAACCCCCCCCCAATAACAACATGATATGGAACAGATTGTAAAAAAGAGTGCATATAAAAAATAAGACCATCTTTCAAGGAGGAAGCATTTGGCCCATAGACATTTATAAAACCCCATGAAAAATTCAACTGATTACCCCTAAAACCCAACAAGAGGAAATTATCTCGGATAATTGTTTCAAAAGAAGAGAGAACCGTAGGATCCCAAAGAACCCATAGGCCTCCCAAACTACCCATTGCATCAATACCAGCAAAAGAAACTGCTCCATGACCCCAAACTTCCCTCACCCTCGCAAGCATAGGGCTAAGAAGTTTTGTTTCTTGTAAAGGCAAAAGCACAGGTCTATACTTAGACACTAAAAGCAAAACATCACGTTTTCTTCTGGGATTACTCAAACCCTCACATTCCAAGAGAGAAAATTCATCAAAAAAGATAAGAAGAGGAAGAAGAACCTGGTCCAAAAAGACCACCACCGAAATAGGCTTCCTCGAGCATCTTAGATTCGAGTGCCTCTCCATCCGACGAGGATGACGAAGAAGAAGATTCTGAGTACATCAAGCACCTCAGGATCAACTATAGTTACTGCAGCCAAGTAGCTACCTTTAGGTACTCCACGTGCTTCCAGTCTAGCAGAAGAACGGGCCCCTCGGTGGAATACTTTCTTCATCTTCCCAGCATTCTTCGGCTTGCCGCTCGGAGTGTTTTTAACAACCACTCCAGAATCATCAATAGGCGCAATAGCTTTATCAGCCTTAGATTCTTGTCCCAGAACAACAAAGAGACTTTCAATATTCATCCCAACCTTAGCCATGGCTTTGCGATTTTTCCTTATAGCATCCATCACGGTTGCGAGTGGGGCATCATCCATGCCCATCTTAATCATCATCTTCCCCACCATTGACGTGTCATCTTTGGGCCCTAAGATTGGTAAAGGATGTTCAATTGCACCGGTATTGACCATGGTAGCCTCAAGAGAAACCACCATCTGGATATGAGTAGAATCAGTCTCCTCAATTGAGCGTGAGTCCAACTCCTCCCCTAAAACAGGCACAACAACAACTTGTTCTACCATCGCACCTTCCTCATCCGGCTCGATCACCGATATAGCTAGGGGATCAACAAGAAGAGGGTCGAATTGATTCCTACTTTTCTTGGCAGCAGCAAGGCGGAACAACAATGGGTGCATCTTCTTAGAATAGAGGATACAAACAATGAGGAGGACGCACCAAGCTTGACCAACTGCTTTGAAATGGAGAAGAAGGAGAACCAGAATCTTTGCCGAATGTTGAAGGCCTTTCTTGGGAATAAAAAGGTGGGCACCTTTATCTATAAATTTGGGCGAGGAAAAGGTCACTTGTACATGACTAAGTACCTTTCCCAAAAAAGGCTGGCATGAAGGAAGACTTGCCTCTCCCATGCAAATCAATCTCCTTTCCTTCGCCGCTCTCTTGGTGCAAATGCTTATACTTGGTTCAAAAAACCGTGGTGGACCCTCAAGATCATTCACCCCAACTGCTAGTCCATCCACCAGCCAACAAGAGAGGTCCACATCCAAAGGAGAATGAAGAATATCCTTGTTACACTCTCTATCCAAAGTAATATTAGAAAAGTCAATTTTAGAAGCCTTCACAAATTGAACATTATCAAGCCCATACGAAAACCCCTCCGTATGTTCTGGAAACTGATCCACCGTGACCCAATTTTTAGAAGCCTTTGGTGTTACATTCTTTTTGAATTCAAATTTGCGTAAGTTACGCCAGGTCCGTTTCCAAGGAACAAATTTTTCAGGCGAGGAAATCTTCGGTGATCTCCCAGATTCCGACAGCTTATTTTTCCTTCTCCCTTGGTACTGTATCAGAGATCGTGAAGCAGATTTACCAGGTGTTCCTCAGGAACCACCATATTTCACTATGCCCACCTTGAACGAGTCGTCACTTACAGAAAGGAAAACTTTCTCAAGTAGCGGAGATGCATCAGCAAGGGAGATCCTAACCCAAACGACCTTGCATACCGTACCCAAAAAGGAGTCCCAGTCTTTATCCACATAAGATGCCACCGTATTAGCAATTTTTTTAACAATGACCAAATTCTAGGTGTGCAACGGATTACCAGTAAGGCCAATCCAAAAAGATTCCCTCTGAATAAAAGAATTATGATCCGAAGGTTTCCATAAATCTAACGATAGGAGGCTCCCACGTAACCTACAGAAACGGTTCCGAAGAGCTTTGTGGATCTATTCCTTAGACTGGAGTTTAAACACAACTTTGTTGTCAGCTATAATTTTAACATTAGGAGAGTACGAAAGGTTCCAACCTCTCTTAGCCTAATCAGAGAGACGAAAGAAGTATGTGATGGGAGGTGAGAATGAACCAGTGGCAAAGAAATCCTTTTTGATTTTCAGATCTTTCTATTCAGAAGACAATATCCTAACTGAAGGCCAGTCTCTGCCGACCATTGCTAATCACCGCCAGCTTACAAACATGTATGAAACAAACCTTCCTCCCCTTGTTCAAAGACGCCACCGCTTAATAGACCTTGAGAAACCACCAATGTTAATGATGGTGAATCCATCACTCCCCTTTTGAGGAGGTATGGATCTTTTTCCCTTTAAAAAGAGTCTGTAAATTATAATGCAGTCCAAATAGTGCAGCCACCGCAATTCCCTTGCGCTCTAAAGGATGAAGAAAAATTGTATTGATTTCAAATCACAGCGTAAGTGAATAGCAAAATCCTCACATATTGATCTAATGACCCGAGATAAAAAACCCTAAACCCCAATTAACCAAACCAATCAAGTATCAACACCCTTGTAATCTAGATCCACCACGCAGACAGAAAACTAGTGCTAGAGAGAGAGAGAGAGAGAGAGAGAGAGAGAGAGAGTAGTAGGTAGGTATACAGAACAAATGCATACACCGACCCTAATTGTCTGACTACCAACAAACGAAACGAGACGTCCTTACCTAACTACGTAGTATAAGTAA
>NW_006500125.1:2025338-2054247 GCF_000471905.2 Amborella trichopoda | reverse complement strand
TAACTACGTAACACGTACTACGTAACGTACGTACGTACGACGACACGACGACGACGACGAGAGAGAGAGAGAGAGAGAGAGAGAGAGAGAGAGAGAGAGAGAGAGAGAGTAGTGGTTAGGGATTACAGCAAAAAATGCATCAGCCCCAAATTTGCTTGATCCACAAGAAACCAGAGCTTTCCCATACTGTATATAAGAAGATTGTGGCTCTGCACATGTAATAACAATAAAACCATCACGGTATTTCAAACCATTTCCACATAGATTTCGCCTCTACAAACCAGAAGAGAGGGGGGTTTTCTCAGCTGTTTTGGCGACTTCAAAGTCGTGTTCTTGCAGCCATTTCAAGATTCCAATTCTTCCTCCTCTTTCTCTGTCTACAATCTCAGCACTGACATTGCCTTGCTCCTACAATCTTGAAATGACAAAAGCAAAAATCACAGGGCTTACTTTTGCCTAGTGATTCCATCCACCCTAAGGATGGTAGTTTTAATGTTGAAAAGCCCTTTGATTGATCATCTCGACATTGAGATTTATGATTCTGAAAAAAACAAAAGATTTAAGTCTCAGAAATAGTGCATTTTACAACATATTATCTACACCGTCCATTGTCAAGATTTTCATATGTTTATAGACCTACTTGATTTTATCCATCTTTGAAATTTAAAATTTTATAATTAGATATAAAAATAGATTTTGAGATAATCCTAATAATATTTTACATCAAAATTATATACCATGATAAAATTTGAAGGGCACTGTACCTCTACACCTACGGAGGCGTCCGTATGCCAATTGCGCCCCACTTAAAATCAAGAAAATCAAAATCATGAAAATGATACCTACTTTTCCATGATTTCATTTCCACACCAAAACTTGTTTTTTTGCATTCCCAAGGCTCATGGATTTCACTCATTGGCTCCCTCGACCCGAAACATAGGGAGCATTTGGTAAGTATGAAAAGTTAAGAGAGAGAATGTATCTAAAGTTTTTAAAGGGATAAACATCTCAAAATGTTTAGAGAGATAAAGTATGTTAAAATTTGAGAGAGAGAGCATGTTAAAATTTTAGAGAGAGAAAGTACCAATTTTTTTTAGAGAGATGATCTATCTTGAAATTTTAGAAAGAGAAACTATCTCAAATTTTAACTTTTAGAGATAGAAAGTATGTTAAAATTTTAGAGAGAGAAAGTACCAAATTTTTTTAGAGAGATAAACGATCTCAAAATTTTAGAGAGAGAAACTATCTCAAATTTTAAGTTTTAGATAGAAACATATTTTAGAGAGAAAAAGTATATGTAAATTTTTAGAGAGAAAAACTATCTCAACTTTTTAGAGAGAAACTATCTCAAAATTTTTATAGAGACAAACAATCTCATATTTTAATTTTTAGAAATAGAAACTATATCAAATTTTAAGGAGAGTATCTAAAACATTTTAGAAATTGAAACTATCTCAAAAAATTTTAGAGAGAGAAATTATATCAAATCTTAAGTTTTAGAAAGAAAATATTCAAAAAATTATAGAGAGAGAAAGTATTCTTAAACTTTTAAGGAGAAATTATTATAAATTTTAGGAAGAGAAACGGCCAAAAAAAATTTAGAGAGAGAAATATATCGTTTTTTAGATAGAGAAACTACCTCGAATTTTGAATTTTAGAAAGAGAAAATATATTAAAATTTTAGAAATAGAAATTATGTCAAATTTTACATAGAGAAACTACCTAAAATTTTTAGAGAGAGAAACTATCTCAAAATTTTTGGAGACAGAAACTATCGCAAAATTTATGTGTTAGAGAGAAAAAGTCTATTAAATTTTTTGTGAGATAAACAATATCAAATTCTAAATAGAGAAAGTACATGAAATTTTTAGAAAGAGAAACTAGCTCAAACAAATTTAGAAAGAGACTCTATCTCAAAATTTTAAGTTTTAGAGAGAGAAAGTATTTCAAAGTTTAAACTTTAGAGAGATAAAGTATATCAAAGTTTAGAGAGGCACTATATCAAATTTTAAATAGAGAAACTATTTCAAAATTTTAGATTGAGAAACTATCTCAAACTGGAAGTTTTAGAGGTAGAAAGAATCTTAGAATTTAAGAAACTAACTATATCAAATTTAAGAGAGAGAAAGTACATAAAATTTTTTAGAAAAAGAAACTATCGCAAAATTTTTAAAGTGAAATTATCTGAAATTTTAGCTTTTAGAAAGAGAAAGTATCTTAAAATTTGAAAGAAAAACTATATCATATTTTAGAGAGAGAAGCTACTTAAAAATGTTTAGAGGGAGAAACTATCTCAAAATTATTGAAGAGGGGAACTATGTCAAGTTTTAAGTTTTAGGGAGAGAGTATCTTAAAATTTTAGAAAGAGAAACAATATTAAATTTTAGAGAGAGTATAAAGCACCAAAAATTTTTTGAGAGAGAAATTATCTAAAAAATTTTAGATAGACAATTTCAAATTTTAAATTTTGGATAGAAAGAATATTAAAATTTAGAAAGATAAACCATATCAAATTTTAGAGAGAGAAACTATCTCAATTTTTTTATAGATGCACTATCACAAATTTTGGTTTTTAGAGAGAGAAAATATATAAACATTTTAGAGAGAGAAATTGTACCAAGTTTTGTTACCAAACAATGGACATAGAAGTAATTGCAAGGAATCCATGAATTTTGTATAGTTCATCCAAACAAGAGATGAGGAGTCCATATCAAAAATCCTTGATATTGAAAATCCATAAATTTCTTTGGATTTCAAATATATAAGATTCTTAATTTCCTCCGATCCAAAAGGACCCTTAGATTAAGCCAAAAAGCACTAATTTTGAGCTAAATGGTAGTTAAGTTAGTCGTGGATCCTAGCTTGAAAAGCATTTCCTTGTAAAATGGTCCCCTAAGGGCACGTTCGGATAGTGTGAAAATATTTTCTAGGAAATACTTTCATGAAAAAAAAATCCTTCATGTGGGTGGGAATATTTTTAGCCAATTTGTGGGAAAAAATTCCCTCATGTTCCTATACCTAACGACATGAGGAAATTTTCTTATGTGAAATATTTCCATGTGAAGCAAATGTGCCCTTTGAAAATTGTCTTCTTGTTAAATTGTTTTCTTGGAAATTGATTTTTCCCTTGTTTGGTGACTTGTTTGGATTTTTTGTGGAAATCAAATTCTTTTGTCGGATAAAATCCCTAGGGAACGTGCTTTTTGTTGTTCATAAAAATAGTGATTTGTAAAATGAGGTTTTCTTGACCATAATCCACCTATAGGATAACACGTTGGATGTTTCAAATAGTAAGTCATTGATTTATAGTTAATAAATTCTTTCTATTTAATTCAAGCAAAATAACATGAAAAGTGTGAAAATGAAATCAATCTATGCATTCAATTTTCTGAATAATACTACAATAAAATGATATTTTTATAGAGACTGTACAATCAATATTTACTAAAAACCAGTGTTTTAAAAATCGGCGAGTCGAATTGGACTCGCCCGGTTCGACTCGGGATCCGACCAGCCCGTGCCGGTTCCATCATAAAATCGAGAACCGCCCGGTTCTAGAGAGAACCGCCCGGTTCCCATCCGGTGCAGCCGGTTCACGCCCGTGCTCTCGTTCGTCCGTGCGCGCTCACACGTGCAAGGTTGCCGATTCACTGCATCGAATCGGATGGTGACGTCACGTCTCGGCATGTATGATGTTTTCAAGGGTAATTGAGATATTTGTCTTAAAAAGACATGTAATTTTCGATATTGTTGGACGGCAGTACCACAATCATATATAACCACGTGTTACCCCATGTACCGTTCACTCGCACGCTGTTGAAGAGCTCAACCTCACATCTTTTATAAACTTGGAAGTCGTTTGATATTTCCGATGTGGGACAATTCCCACTTGCCTTCAACAGCGTGCAAGCCATCGTCACACAAGCAATTAATTATTGCAAGCCATTATCCATATGTGTAGCATTTTAATTTAGCGTGTCAAATTAATAGCACTAATAAACGGCTATATAAAATTAAAAAATAAATTAATAGCACTCATTAATTTAGTGTGCCAAATTAAAAAATAGCCATATAAATTTTTTTGATGTTTATTAGTAAAATGGTTTTTTCGATGGGTTTTATTACAATATTTTATTTTTATTTTTATTTTTTTGTAGCTATTGTGCATATTGCCGATAGGATTTTTTTTTGAATTTTGGCATCTTTATTTTTCATTTTTTTGGGTAAAGTTATTTTGAATCTTTTAATATAATTACATTAGAATTTATTGGTGGTTTTATTTTTAATTTTAGTCATATGATATGGAAGCCTCTTCTAATAATTTTTTAATCACTTTTCAATTAGATAATATTCTAAAATATTTTTAATTTGTTATTATTTGTCTAATAAAATAATTATAAAATGTAAACTAATAATTATAATTTCAGTATATAATATTATAATTAGTTAAGTTGTAATAATTTTGGATTATAGTTAGTTAGGTTGTAATAATTTAGGTTTTTTTAGCGGATTAGGGTTTCTCGCCAAAACAAGATTTTAATGGCCATTCTTTCATTGATTAGTCTACACTTTATAATAGTCCATGTATAATTATATATTTTATCCATGATAATTCTATGATTTTTTTTTATGTGATGCAAATTTAATATTTAATTTAAGTTTATACAGGGAAAGAGCATCTCAATATATACAAATTGATGAGAAAAATGAAAGTTAATAATATAGTACCCTCATTTCTAATTGGATTCCTAAAAAACAACATTTATAATGAATTTTAATCATTTTTTCGGATTTTTTTGAAGCTTTAATGCGACCGATTCAGCCGATTCCCGATCCGGATCGCCGATTCACCGATCCGAATCGGTTTTTGAGATGCTCGATCCGGGTCACCGATCCGCTTTTTAAACCATTGCTAAAAACTGTAGGATACAATTTCGATGTAGATATAGCATACAATTAGACACTGGCATATTCTTGGATACAGTTTCTATGTAAAGAGTTGCCATACCCTCAAACTCGAGATGATGTGAGAGAAATCATGGAGAGTTTGGAGACAAACTGGGAGAAAAGATGCGGGGGATGAGATTTAGTAAAGAAATATGCAAGTTGGACTGCGGTAGGCACATATGGTAAGGAAATTGTTCCTGCAAGATATTCTTGTCAAACATAGTGACAATCAACGTCAATATGTTTCGTGCGCTCATGAAATTTTGGATTTTTAGAAATATAAATGACACTCTTAATGTCACAATAGAGTGGAGTAGGAGTGGAGATAGTGACACCCATGTTTGCGAGTAGCCAACGTAGCCAAACAATCTCGGTGGTGGTCAGTGCCATAGCCCGGTATTCAGCTTCTGTAGTTGATTGAGCAATTCGTTTATGTTTATTGTTTTTCCAAGAGATGAGAGAATCATCTAGAAAAATACAGAATCCTGTGGTAGATTTGCTATCACTTGGATTTCCTGTAAAATCGAAGTCTGAATATGCCTAGAGCGCAAGTGACGTAGAAGAGGAGACGAATAAGGCATTGTGACGGGTATTCTTGATATAACGAATGATGCACAAAACGGCAGCAAGATGTGCAGAACGAGGGGCACTAAAAAACTAACTTACTATATGCATTGCAGAAGCAATATCAGGGCGTGAAATGGTTAGATAGATCAGTTGCCCAACTAGTTGCATATAAAAGGTTGGGTCAGGAAGAGCTTCACCATCGGTCACCCCAAATTTGGCATTGACCTCAGGAGGGGTATCAACCTCTTTTGTATCATCCTGGAGTCGAGCTTGAGAAACAATCTCTAAAGCATATTTTAGCTGCGACAACAGATAGCCACAAGGAGAATAAGCAACTTCAAGTCTAAAGAAATACCGCAAAAAACCTAAATCTTTCATTTAAAAGGCGCTGTTGAACTTCTATTTGATTTTATGAATTGTGCCCATATCATTACTAGAAATAATCATGTCATCGACGTATAGTAACAAGAGAACCCATTTAGCAGAAGTTTTAGACACAAAGAATGCTGGATCATGATGACTTTGTCAAAATCCAACTGAAAGAACTTCATTACGAAAATTTTCAAACCAAGCATGAGGGGCTTGTTTGAGTCCATATAAGGCTCGTCGAATTTTACACACATGGTTGAGAGGATCCACAACGCCAGGAGGTAACTTCATATGTACGTTTGTATCAAGATCACCATTGAGAAAAGCATTTTTAACATCCAATTGATAGAGAGGCCATTGATGAACAGAAGCCACAAAAATCAGTGTACGAACTGTAGTCATATGAGCAATTGGAGAAAAAGTCTCTGCAAAGGCAACACCATATTGCTAATTGTAACCTTTTGCCACCAGGCAGGCTTAGTATCATTCTAGACTGCCAACTGCATTGGTTTTAATTTTATATACCCATCGACAACCTACGACAGTTTTTCCTTTCGGCAGAGGTGTCAGGTCCCAAGCATGCATACGCTCGAGTGCATTCAACTCATCAGTCATTGCTAGTTGCCATTCATGTTGACTTGCAACTTCTTTGTAAGTCGGAGGTTCAGAAAAAGAATGAACAGAGGCAAGGAAAGCTTGGTTTTGTGGTAAGACGATTTCATAGTCAGTAAGTCGGGAAGGTGGAACGACAGAGGATCAACAGGTGCAGGGTTATGATCAGGACTATTAGCATGAGATGGAGGGGTTTCTTCCTGGACTTCAGAAGGAGCGACATGAATGGAATGACCAGAGAAATGAGGGACAAAATTAGAAAAGGGGACTAAAAAAGAAAGGTGAGAAGGTGAAGTATTATTGTTATTAGTAAAGAATGGAATGTGCTCAGAAAACACCACATGTCAGGATACCCAAAGTCTTTTGGTCACAGGGTCATAACACCTATGTCCTTTTTGATGATCAGGGTAACCAAGAAAGCAACATTTGATCGACTTTGGAGACAACTTATCTCTCTCAATTGGGAGTAATAACATAAAGCAAGTGCAGCAAAAAAACATAAGAGGGAATAATCGGGTGGTCGTGTAAACAATTTTTGAAAAGGCGTTTCACTAGATAAAATAGAGGATGACATGATGTTGATGAGGAAAACTGAAGTACGAACATCTTCTGCCTAAAATTCTTTTGGAACAAATAAAAAAAAAAGAAGGGATCGTGTGGTTTTCAAGATATGATGATTTTTACATTCAGCAATACCATTTTGTTCTGGTGTATAAGGACACATTTTATGGTGTTGAATGTTATTATTGAAGCAACCCACTGACATATTCCCCTCTAGAATCTGAGCGCAGGGCTTTGATTGTAGTGGAAAATTAGGTTTCTACATACGAAAAAAACTGCGTGAAGATTTTAAAACGTTTAGTGCGAGCATTCATAAAGAAAACCCATGTATAACGAGTATGATCATCAATAAAGGTGACAAAATAACGCGACCCTCGTTTAGAAGAAATAAGTACAGGACCCCACACATAAGTCTGAACAAGATCGAATATAAAAGGTGAAATAGAAGAACTTCGAGAAAAAGGTAAAGTTTGAGACTTAGTGAATTTGCAAATTGTATAGTGTTGGACATTTATAAAATTTTTATTTCTAACAGTACTAAGCACATTGCGGGAAAATCAAGACTGTAGCCGAGAAGCAGAAATGTGACCAAGACGTTGATGCCACATGGATGTGTCATCAACAATAGAAACAACATAGACAAAAGAGTATGGCATATGCAGATAGTCCAGGTAGTACAAATTTACACTTTTATGCTCAGTCCCAATCAATTGTTCTGACTGCCGATCTTGTATGTAGCAAGAAGATGGAGAAAAAAACAACATTACAGTTGGAACGGGTAAGCTGACCAACAGATAATAAATTCATGGCAAGAGAAGGAACTTGATAAACATCAGAAACTCTTAATTTTTCAGAAGGGTAAGAGATAAGAGATATATAGCCCATTTTCGAGACTTTCATAGATGCCCCATCATCAGTATAAATAGTATCAGAAAAAAGGCTTACAATCAACTAGGATAAACTCATTGGAGGTCATCTAGTGAGAAGCTCCTGAGTCAATCAGTCAAGAGGTAGAAATAGGGTTACCTAAAAAGGAGGGAGTTGGTTCAGAGGCCAAGTGTGACTGGAAGAGCATAGACTATACTCCAGGGTAAATGTCACAAGTAGTGGAGCATGAGTAGAACTGGGACCTCAAATGTGAGTTGGTGGGTTCTTGATCAGTTGTTGACGTTTATCAGTAACAACAACGAATATGGGTTTCTTCTTGTTGGGGCATGAGTACTTGAGATGTCCCAGTTCATTGCAATAGTAACATTTGACAGATGGCATGCTCTTGGGAGGGACATAGTATAAATTGCACTGATTATTTCTAGACACATTTGATTTCCGTGGTCCGCTAAAATTTTTTCTCTTTTAATACTGGAATTAAGAGATTTGATTTTGGTTTCTTCTGCAATTAGCTCAGAAAGAGCTTGATTCAGAGTGGGGAGAGAGCTTTTGTGGACCAGGCCATTTCTGACACTCAAATTCTGGACGGAATGCCATTAAAAATTCAATAACCTGAAATTCCTCACGAGATTTGGCAATTATTTATGCACCAGGACCATGTTCAAGTGCAAGTTCCATTAGTGCTAGAGCATCCCAATGTGTCTTCATGGAAGAGTAAAAATCCTGAATTGACTACTCTCCCTATCTTAGGGAGCGAAGTTTTTGTACTAACTGGTACTTTCGTGCCCAGTTAGTCTGATTATAAATTTCCTCAAAAAATTTCTATGCTTCTTGAGTAACGGTGAAAGTGCTTAGGTTGATCCCTATATTACTTCAGATGAGCCCATCAACCATGTTATAATTCAAGCATTATTTATGCCACATTCTTCTATTTTTCCTAGCTTAGTAGGTTTCTGTTGGGTCCCATCTATGTATCCGAGGAGACCTTTTTCATGAATGACATTTCGCATAAATGAGGCCCAAAGGTATAATTGGTGCCATTGAGTTTGATGGGGACAAGTTGGAAAGACTCTGATTTGTCCATTGAGAGAGATGCAAATGAAGGGATAGTGTAGCAAGGTGGTCTCCCTCCATTAAGATGGAGAGAGAGAGGCTCACAAAAAAAAAAGTTGGAAAGAGAAAAAGCAAAAGAAGGGGGTTTCAACGAGATAGAGAGAGGCTCAAACAGGGGCTCAAAGAAAAAGGTAGAGAGAAAAAGGTTGTGTTTTCTTCAACAAGTCAAATGGGAAGAAAGGGAAATATGGAGCATCCATGGCTTACTTCTACAAGTGAAATGGGATTCGATCCCCAAACTCGAGCGCACAAGAATGGCACACCACCATGAGATTGCAGCGAGAGAAAGGGTTTTCCAGTGAGCTTTAGGGTTTTCCAACGAGGTCAGAGAGAGAGAGAGCACAGATCTGCAGAGAGAAAGGGTTTTCTAATGAGCTTCAGGGTTTTCCTATGAGCTTCAGGGTTTTTCGGCGAGTTCAGAGAGGCGAGTTCAGAGAGAGAGAGCACAGATCTGCAAAGAGAAATTTCTTGTGAGCTTCAGGGTTTTCCGGCGAGTGAGAGCACAAATCTGCAGAGAGAAAGGGTTTTTTGGTGAGTTCAAAGGATTTCTTTTTTTATTTTTTTTTTCTATAAATTTTTGGTAAAACAATTTTATGAGGAGGGAGGCAACAAAGCAGATGGAGGTAGTCTGATAGAAAGAAATTCCAGAGAGATAGAGCAGTTCTGAGAGAGAGATCCCGAGACAGAGAGAAGGCAGTGTGGAGAGGAAAGAGATTAGAGAAGGACTTCAAAAAAAAAAAAACCGACAGGTACCCTAGTTCTGATACCATGTGAAAATGAAATCAATCTCTATATTCAATTGTCTGAATAATATTACAATATAATTATATTTTTATAGAGACTGTACAATCAATACTTACTAAAAGCTGTAGGATATAGTTTCTATGTAGACATAACATACAATTAGACAATGATATATTTTTTGGATACAATTTCTATGTAAAGAGTTGCCATATCTGTTCACAAAAACACCCATATTGTTTTGACTGCCGGTTAACCCACAAAAGGTAACTGGCTATCAAAACTCCAGAGTACAAGAAATCATGCTTAGGTGAGGATGGAATCTTCCTCGAGGCATAAACCAAATTCAAATAGCCCACAAAGTGAAAGTAATGAACTTCAGATGAAAATTGGAGATGCGCTGTTTTCTATGCAATTTTTAGTCGTGCACCAAGCCTAGACAATTGTGGCCAAAATACACTTGTTGAAGAATTGTCCCAATGACCAAGGGATTGATTTGAATGATCAAGGGGTCAAATGGATAGGGATTAATTTCTAAAATATCATTTGAAATGAGTATAAGTTGCTAGACATGTTTTTAGTGGTAATGTGTTGGGGGTGATTTTTGGACATTCCAAAGCAAGATCAAATGCATAGATCAAGGGATGAGATTAGTTTTGAGATTTGATCTAACGGTTACTGGCCCCAATTAGTTGGGAAAAGGCTTTGATGCTAATGATTTGATCGGGATGAAATTAGCCTTAAGATTTGATCTACTGGTTATTGACCCCAATTAGTTGGGAAAATATTTTGATTATGATGATTTGATCGAGCGGTCATCAGAATACATATAGACTTAACGGATAAAAGGCATTGTAAATGGTTGAACATCATCATATTTGCGGAAAATACTTTGAGACACATATTAGAGGACTTATGTGATTGGAACTTACTATACAGAGCCTCATATGCCTTGAAAGTTTCACCATCGGTCAATGTACACTTTAACCGACAGACTTACTCAAAGACTGTCAAGACATCTCATTTTGAGACCATCTGTAGGTTAATGCTCCTTTGGCTTTAATACACCTCCCTATATCTTATGGGAGAAGTTTGGATAGAATTGATTATTGCGGCGAAATTCCATCAGTTAAAAAGGCCTTAACGATTGGACACAGATGAAATCTCACCAAATCATGTCATTTGGAGGTACAAGTTTGTAAATATCAATGTTTGGCCACTATATGCATTCCATCCATAATTCACCGAAGATGATCTCATGATCCATAGTTAGTTAAGCAGGATTAACCGATGAAATCATCCATTGGCTTTTAACCATTGAGAGGATCATATTTGGGTCGAATAACTCTCTTCTTAATGTTCTAGTCATATGATAATGGGTTTAGTGCCCATGTCGCCACCTTTGAGAGTAAGTGCTCATGCGCATCAGTTAGGTGCTATGTAGTAGCCAGGCGCATCAGTTAGGTGCTATGTAGTAGCCAGGACGCTACCCAATCGATAAAATCATCATATCTCTCAATCTACAAGGTCTTTTTGCATGGGACTAAAACTATTGGATTCCTAGTTCAAATTCTACGATTCATGAGAAAACCTCATCCTAATATCTCTTGTGGTGAAAAAGGTTGAAGCTGTATTGGACAACATTACCTGTGTCAGGTTCTTAACCGCTAAAATCTCATGTCTCCTAAAATAATAGGAGTTTTATCACCAAATTTGGTTCAGACATGTATTATGATGGGTTCTATAACATTACAATTTCAAGATTAGATATTTTAAGGGCACCGAGTTATAAGCTTTGTTATTCACTGATTTCTTGCTCAGATCATAGCAGAAATGCCCCAACTTTGAGGAGGCATATGTCCCTCCACATGAGTCCAAATGGAGTGAGACTTGGACCACTAGATCCTTCTTTGATTCCTCTATCTCCACACCAAGTTTTAGGGTCAAAGGGACTTTCAACAGAGAATAATGTTTGTTGGATGAAAGTGTATTCAAGCAGGCAGATAGTTGAAATAGTTTGAAGAACAGTAACCTGAATTTTCTCACACGTGGATCAAGTCCAAATGTGTTGGTGATGTAGATCAAGATCTAGTTGCTACAAAATTTTAGTTTTATTTTTTTGTAATTTTATATTTAAAGATGTGGGTAGGCTTTTTATTTTTTTATTAAGATTAATTTTTAAAAATAGGATTAGTATGATTTTTTTTTTAAGTTTGTTAGTCTATTTTTTAGGAAGTATTAGATTAGCATTTTCATTTTTTTTTTTTTTTTTTCGATCTCTTTATTATTATTTTTGTATTAGTAAGACGTTTTTTATTTTTGGAAGGATAAAACCTTCATTCTTTTTGATAGGTCCGTTATTTATTTTCTTTGCATTAGTTTTAAGAGATAAGGTACTCATCTCTGGGATAAGTGACTACCTTTGTTTTTTGGTTGGGAAGAGATTGAGTTGTTGAGATAATATGGGAAATTATCTTCGAATAGGCAGTAGAAGTTGAGTTTATAAAAGGAGGTGGATCTTATAATGTAAAGAGGTGAATTTTGATGAAATAAAGAAAGTGTTTTTTTTAGAGAGAGAGAGGCTTCTTGTGGATTTTTTTTAGAGAGAGAGAGGCTTCTTGTGGATGTTTTTTTCGCTTGTGCTTGTGGACTCATAGCGGAATTATTGAATTCGCACATTTGTTCATTCTGCTTGTGATTTTCTTTTTAGATTTTTTTTCTCTCTCTAAAACGTGGTTATTTGCTAGGTGTTAGTTGCTAATAATTTTATGCTGTGTCAGGTGGTATCAGAGTGTCAGTCGATTATTGTGCATCGTTGTGTTCGTTGATAGATATCATGGCTCGTGTCAGGTGGTATCAGAGCGTCAGTCGATTATAGTGGATCGATGGACATCATGGTTGGTATCAGGTGGTATCAGAGCGTTAGTCGATTATTGTGGATCATTGTGTTCGTCGATAGACATCATGGCTTGTGGACATGGTCTATTGTGTTGGGTGAGTGTGGCTATTAAAGGCCTTATGAGTGCTTATAAAATGAAATAATATAGTGGAACATGAACTCAGTGGGAGTGTGGTCCCTTGTGGACCATACTATGCAAACAATATTTACAGATACCAGATTGTGCTTGACGATCTAGACCAGTCGGTTGAAAAAATCTCATGTTATCGGGGCATAGAGAACAAATTGAAAAGGGTTCTAATGGGTCATCCCTTGATGAGGTCGGAGCATATGCCTAGATGAGTAAGCCGAGGGATTATGTGACCCTTGTGTGTGATGGTGGCCTACAGAGCAAGGGGCCAAAGCCTCATCCATGTGCCACCACACGACATGCATATTAATAGATCGTTCGGGAAACCAAGTAAGCTACCTTTCAGGGTGAAGCGTATGCATGTGCGAAAGATACCCTTATGCGCCATAGAGCTGTGGTCGCATCAGATTTAGGTGACATTGACTCGTCTTTAGGGGATGACCTGAAATCCACAGACTGAGATTGTGATCCCTTAGCTCATTGGTCAGACTTTGGTGACCCGCTAATAAGCCTTTGCTTGGACTGTGGGTCATGGGAAACATTTGGTCGGCAAGTGTGGTCCATAGTCCACAGTTGAAGGTAGAGTACCCCATGATTTATTCCTAAGCCATATGGATCATTTTCCCATAATATTAGTTTAAATGTGTTTGTTTTATGATAGAAATTATTTTTGAATTATTATTTGAATTTTTATGAACCATTGGATGTTTTATTTATAATTTTTGGATTTATAAAATTACAGATATTGATTTTACAATGATTTAAATATTCAAATCATATTATAAAATTCTTTTATTAATTTTAAACAGATAAAAATACCATGGAGGCCCATGTGCATATGGGCCTACCATATTTTTAAAAGGTGGGTCCCATGAGTGCCTCCCTTGGGTGGCACGCCCCACCCTTATCCTCTTTCCTATTTTTGTGGTGATATGGCATGTGGCAATATGATTGGACGATATTGACTTGATATCTCTTTGAAAGATTTTATGGAAAGATTGAGTAGACTTGTGCTATTTTATAGTATGCACATGTTGATTAAATTTATTTTATCTAATTTTTATTGATGGGAAAATAGTTTAGGAAAGAAGGATAAGGGTTCATGCACATTCCATAATGTTGATGACCCATCTATAGAATGAATAGCTTAGATCTCTCACCCCACAAGTCACCCTTGATCGACGGTCCATATTCAATCTTGTGAGGCAAGCAAAAAAAACCCCTAAGAAACCCTAATCTTGTTCAAAGCCTATAAAAATCTCTACATGTTATCTCTTGTACCTAATTCCATTTTTCTCTCTCATATCCTACGAAGGGGCACACCCCACTTAGAATTTTTCTCTCTCACTCTCTCTCATAAGAAAAGTTTATCTCTCACCTCAATACTTTTTCTCTCCTCTTGGTTCTCTAAAAGAGGCACACACCTCTTTCTTCTCTCTCCAATATTTCAAAAGAGGCATGCACCTCTCCCTTCTCTCTCCAATATTTGTCTTATAGCTAGGGCTTAAAAATAAAATAGTGGAATGGGAGTTATTGGAGTAATATTTTGAGAGATTGAATCTAAGGGTATTGTGAAGACCGTAAGGGTTTCTTTGAAGAGCTTAGCCGAAATTAGCTTTCCTAGTTGAGATTGAATGAAGACCATCGATCCCGTGCTATCGGATGGTGGTGACTCGATGTGGGGTGTAATAAGCCCGGTTAAGGTAATCTCCAGCATCTTCTTTTTTTTGTTTCTTGCTATATTGGTTCTATATTCCCAAGCATAAGAATTGTAGATATTTTCTTTGTTTAAAGAAAATTGATTTAATGGCATCAAAGTTTTTACGATATTGGATTTATTAGTTTAATTTTCTTTGAAGCAAGAGTTATTGTAATAAGACTACTTGTAAGTGATCTTTTCCAAAAGAAAAGAAAAAGAAAAGAAAAGGGGTGAAAAGAAGAAAAATAAAAAAAATATATTCCCTGGCAAGATCGCATTAGTCTTTCTTTCATATTGTTGGGTATCGAGAATAAGCCATTCAACGAGAATGAAAACTCTAAGATCTCCGAGATCTTTGAGATAAATCGATCGAAAATTTAAGAAGGCAAGTAGAATAGCTGACCCAGTGCTTGGCTCAAAATCTAGCCCCGACACAATATGATGACAATAGTGAGTCGGGCGTTATTTGCGGGAACCGTTTCTTGCACATTCTTTACATTGGGAGCCTCATGGTCGGAAGAGTAATCTAATTAAATTTGATGAAGAACTAGTAAGTTTGGGTCTTCAATTAGAATTGTCATTTCAAAGTATCTTTGATGAATGTCCTATATTTGATGAAAATCAAGATGAAAGGAGAGAAGTTGGTCTTGAGGCAGCACAAATATCTAAATTTTTCATCATGGTGAGATAAAAAATTAAGATGTTGACTTGAACTTAGAGGAGCTCGAACATTTTCCCGTCAATGGTGAGATAGAAAATCAAGATGTTGACTTAAACTTAGAGGAGCTTGAACCTTTGGAGAGATATGATGAAGAAACAAATGATGGACTCAAAGGAGAATCAATAAGTGACGTTGGTTCAGTCATCGAAAGCGCTCATCTCGAAGATGCTTCCTTAGTATGTATCAGTGTTGAGCATATACCAATACTATGAATATGCGATGGCTCATTCTTCAAGGGTTCTCAATTTTACTATACAATCGTTACGATGACCCATTCCTCAAGGGTTTCTCAATTTCAGTGTACAATCATTGTGTTTTGATCAGCGCAGTAACCCACAGGTCACATGATCGTGTTTTCAATATTGGGTTTAAGAATGTTGTAATACTAATATAATTTTATCTTACGGCATTTTAAAACTTGAGGACAAGTTTTCTCCAACCAGGTTTTGATTAGTGCAGTAACCCACAGGTCGCATGTTCATGTTTTCAATATTAAGTTTAAGAAGGTTGTAATACTAATATAAGTTTTATCTTAGCGCATTTTAAAACTCGAGGACGAGTTTTCTCCAACCAGGGAGAATGATGCACATCAAATGTAGTTTTTACAAAATTTTAGTTCTATTTTTTGTAATTTTATATTTAGAGAAGTGGGTAGACTTTTTATTTTTTTTATTAGGACTAATTTTTAGAAATAAGATTAATATGGTTTTTTTTAGTTTGATAAAGTCTATTTCTTTTTAGGAAGTATTATATTGGCATTTTTATTTCTATCTCTTTATTATTATTTTTATATTAGTAAAACGTTTTTGATTTTGGAAGGATAAATAAAACCTTCATTCTTTTTGATAGGTCCGTTATTCCCTTGGATAAGTGACGCTCTTTGTTTGTTTTGGTGGGGAAGAGATCGAGTTGTTGATAATATGGGAAAGTTATCTTTGAATAGGCGGAAGAAGTTGAGTATACAAAAGGTGGCGGATCGTACAATGTCAAAGGGTGAATTTTGATGAAATAAAGAAAATATATTTTTGTTGAGAGAGAGGATTTTTTGTTGGTTATTTTTTTTTTTTCTATTTTTTTGTGTTTGTTGGCCTGTAGCAGAAAATTCGAATTTGTTCTTTGTGCTTGCAATTTTATTGTCGATTTTTATTTCTCCATCTAAAATGCGGTTATTGTTTGCCAGGTGTTAGTCACCGGTAATTTGATTCCCTTGAGCACTTTAAGGAGGTATCCAAGTTTGAGTTTGATCTATACTTATCATTTGGAATTGAGTTGTGAGATGATATATTCAAAGAACAATAATGCGGATAGGCATCAATATTGTCAAGCCTCATTTCAAGCAATCATGAGAGCTTTGTCTATAAAAGCTCTTTCTTACATATTCAAAAGAAGAGAGATCAATGTTTAAAAGGAGAGAGATCAAATCTCAGAAAAAAAGTTAAAAAAACTTAACATCTTAGGGAGAGAGACGTCCCACTTAGGGCACATTTAACACACGCTGAAGCAAGACTGAGAAGTTGACCTATCAGCTGTTTTTTCTGTCTTGAAGAGTTCACATCTTCAATCTATACTCACTTCGATGACTACAAGACTTGGAGTGAAGAATAATGCCCCTACACGCATGTATATATGCATGATGTGCCCGGACACTCATATTTTTTTTCTTTTTCTTCTCTGTATATTTTTACTTCTTCTAAGTCTGTAATCCATTCAAGGCCTGAATAAGAGGTGCCTGAAGTCGAATAGAGGTTTGGGTAAACTGTAACGAGTATTGGAAGTCCTCGGAGCTCATCACAAACCTATACTATTATATGATACACAAAAGAATTTGTTCTTCATTGTGAGCGTTTTCTCTGGTTTATCTATCTTGCTGGAGTTATTATTGTATAAAATCATCTTTTATATACATCTTGGGGAAACAAAGTTTTGGCGACTCCACTAGGGAGGAGCTCTTATTTCATCTCGAATAGAGTTAGGTTTTTAGCATGTTTCTCGCTATAAGATATTGGGGGGAAGTCTTCTCGCCCTTTCTCTAATCAGATATGTCCCTGTGCTATTATTACATACGTATTCTCTGCTCATTCGCAAAAACACGATGGTAGCTGACTCTGTTTTATCATATTTCATGGTTAGCTCAATGGCAGTGCCATACGTAAAGAAAGGCACAACTTCACCTCGACATGGGGCTTTAGTTTACAGTTAGGGTTTTTTATTTTTATTTATTTTTAATTTTTAATTTTTTATTTTGTTTAGAGTTAGAGTTAGAGTTAAATAGATGATCCGGGTGGGATCCCAATATTAAAGGCTCCTGTTTCCGCATATTAGTGATATTGAAACCTAACAAGAGTTAAAGAGTATATGATTCAGTGTAATGCTTGGGTTTGTGCATTCCTTCAAAGAGAAATACATGACAAAATATGCAAAAATACATGACAAAATATGCAAGTGTTTTGTTTGAGGTGGAGAAATATGACTGTGAGTACAATCGTTTTTAGAAAAAATAACAAAAGGACTTACTTACCAAAAATACAAAAAATAATTAATAAAACTATACAAAGGATATTTGCCTGATGAAAAAGTAATTTTTAATATCACGGTAGTGATTATTGGATGTGATGATGTCTAAATTGCCGCCATAAGAAAATCCCATGTTATATGAAATTTATAAGAAAGTCCCATGTTATATGAAATTTATATTTATATGGATAAGATCCCCATATTAGTTGGATAGTCCATTGAAGTTTCTTAAACTAAATCTCTTACTTTGTCTCTTTTTCTTCTCCCTCTAGACATTTTGAGAAAAGGTGGAACCTGTTTGCTATGGGATTACAAATCTATTTAAGAAAGGGTGCGGTTTTTATAAGGTTGTAACCTTCAACAATCCAATTAAAGCACACCTCCAAATTTTATTATAACATATAATTTTGGTGCAAAAAATAATAATCCATTTAAAGCGCACCTCCAAATTTTATTATAACATATAATTTTGGTGTAAAAAATTCTTAGGATTATCTGAAAATTGATTTTCATATCTAATTATAAAATTTTCAACTTTAAAAATAGTTAAAATCAAGTAGATCTATAAACATATCAAAATCTTGAAAATGGACGGTTTAGATAATGTGTTGCAAGATACACTATTTTTGGGACTCAAAATATTTTTTTTCTTTATATTTATACATCTCGATGTTGAGATGGTTGATCATAGGGTTTTTCAACATTAAAACAACATTTTCCAATGGATTTTTTAGGTGAATCTTTAATTCTACATTTTAAAGTTGCTACTTTATATAAACTTTTTCCTTTAAGAAATAAGAGAAAATAAATTAAGTTTACTTTAGTTGGGTCATATTAGAGGAAAGGTGGACTTTCTCTAGAAATAGAGACAAGAGCCTCTTTTCTTTGGGGAAAAAAAAAACACGATCTTCTTATAGAAAAGTAAGTTTCTATTCTTGGACAGTGGCTTAACAGTGGAATAGAGATGGATGATCGATGGCTGATATCGGTCCATGGAGTTGGTCTGAAAAGGTTGTTTGGTTGGGTTTTATCGTGGGTCAAAGAGATGACCCTAAAACCTAAATTTGTGATGTGACTCTCATTGGTATAGTGAATTATAATTTTTCATGCCTTTGTTATAGACCCTTAAGGATAAATCATATAAATATTTGTATTTTTGTGGCATGTATGTTTCCATGCTTTCACTTTTCATCCTCATATTATGATTTGTACTAATCTATATTATTTTTAACCAGTTAAGTACTTGTTCTTCGTAAGATTCTGATATTAGGAGTGCATATATTTGCATATATAGGTTTTTAAAACCTAGCAAAAGAGGCAAACTAACAAAAAAAAAAAAAAAAAAAAAAGGAAAAAAGAAAAGAAAAGAAGAAACCTCTATTTCCACTAAAAGGACGCAAAATCAAGGTCAAAATCGCTGCCATTGAGTCGATGATTTTGTGACCTCAAAGATAGAAAGTGAAGTAAACCCTATTGAAGGTGAAGGCTAATGTTGCCTGATTCATCTTTCACTTGTGTAAAAATCATGGCTTTTTTTGTAGTTATTACCCCCTTTTTTCATGAGCTCACTGTGTCAAAAAAAAAAGAAGTACTTAATATGAAAATCATATTAAAAGAAACGTGTGGTTTGTACAAGGCTGAGGCCCCAAACAATCAAAACAATCAAAGTAAAGTGGACGCTCAAACAATGTTGAAAGATGTTTCGGTATTGAAAATCTATGATGGACTGGAAATTTATTTTTCGTATCTAATTATAAAATTTAAAGCTTAAAAAATAGTGTAGATCAAGCATATTTAGAAATACTTGAAAATCTTGAAAATTGATTGTCTAAAAAATAAATTACAAGATGCACTATTTTTAAGATTTCAAATCCATGTATTTTCATGTCCATAAGTCTTAAAGTCGAGATAATCGATTTGAGGATTTTTGAACGTCGATACAACCTCTTCTAGTAAAAATTTGAGGTGCACCCTAATTTAATTGTTTAGGGCCTATAAAACTTTCTCCTTAAAAGAATTATTCAAAAATCAGTTTTAAAAAATCAACTAGAAACGGTGGATTTCCAATCCGCCGAAAAAGTTGGTGGTTTTTTCTTTTTCTTTTTTGTTCAAAATAGCAGATTTGATATCAAAAGGTGGATTTGGCAAAGAAAAAAATCTATTTTCTTGTTAAAAAATTCAATAAGTTTTTATCAAATCCAAAAAAAGCTGACTCACCCGATTTCTGAGGGGACCACAGCTGTCCGACCTGGTCTGATCCAACCCCCACCGGTTTCAATCGACACAGGGATTTTTGGAGAGTTAGCCCATCCTTTTCCTCCGGTGACCAACTTTTCCTTCCCTATGATTTTTTTCTTCACATGAACAGCGAATTCAATAGATAAAGACAATGCCAGTATTCATATCATTCGTGAAAACACCAAATAATTCATTAGGGAATCGAAGGACAGCTTTCTTTGGACCTTTCAAGTTTCAGTGTTAAATTGTTCATGCAGAGAGGACATAAAAGGAGTCAGTAAATCAATAAACCAATATGGATTGGACTTTAAATTGATTTAAATAAATGACCATTGGACTCTAAAATGGCTGCAAGAATATTCATGATGGAATATTGGTTGAGAGGGTGACGTTTGTATAAGGTGTCCAGTTTATACTATTGAAGTAAGGTGTACCTCAAACTATGCTGAAATGCAGTTTTCATGCAACAAATCCTTGAAATGATATGAATATCGATTGTTTTTCTTAATTATGAAATTTAAAGTTTAAAAAATGTTGACGATTTAGCATATCTATAAATATTTAAAATCTTGAAAATGGACGGTCCAGATAATGAGATAGAAGATTAACTAGTTTCAGTACTAATAATCGCCTTTTTTCATGACTAAATCTCGAGGTCGAGATGACTGATTTGAGGGTTTTCCATAATAGGAATAACCTTCTCTAGTGGGGTTGTAGGTGCACCTTACTCGTATAGTCGACAACGACTTATGAAATTTTAGGTCCAAAATTCATCTCTAAGATAAATTTTTCCAAGAGATCGCATTTGAAAATTGCCCTAAAACTCCACCTGTACACAATTCTAGGTAAAATTTCGTTGTCTACGACCTAGAAATCGACATAGTCTCTCTTTAGACATCATGTTTTTAAAATTCTTCATTTAGGTTAAGATGAAGTGGCTTGAAATTTTAGGGCAAATTTATCTTGTTCTTTCATAAATGGCATGGTGGCATCACATTGTTTTTTACTAGGGATTTTAGGGATTTTTCAATGAATTTCCAATTGTGCCCAATAAATTATTGCAAAGATCCATTTGACATATTGAAGGATAGCACCCTCTTTGATGTGTTTCTATCTACAAAGTAAGTCCAAGTCCTCTACACCTATGTCTTGTTGGATTTTGGTGCACAACGGGTCTATCATTTGTTTTGTTTTGAGCTTTTTAGCTTTCATCTTCCCAAACACCATAGATTTTTGACCAAAGAAAGAATAATGCATCTCAAACTTTTTCTCAAGCATCTTAACAAGACAAATTTACTCATGTGGGCTTGTTTGTGTGTACCACAGGCACATGAACAGCCATGTGCCTGTCAACGTCTATATCTATTCATGTGCCTGTCATCGTCTATATGCCTGGATTTGTTTTTCTTTTTTTTTGTAGTCACCACCATTCTTGGCTGGCGTCCATGTTTTACATGATTAGTTGCTCTCGTTAAAGATCATGGGCTGCTTATTTATTTATCTATTTATTTATTTTTGACATGTTAACTGTTAGATTGGAGGGTGGGACGTTATGTCGACCACGGATTAGCCCCCTAACAACCAATGCCCCAACCCCATTCTTAGGCTGCTTAAAAATCTCTATTGTGTTTTTTTTTTTTGCAAAAGTTTGAGATTTTTATTTTATTCTGGGTGTGTCATATTTCAAGAAGTCAAAAGATTTCATACTCTTAATGGGGTATTTGTCCATCCACTCCCGGGAAAAATTTATGCTAGAAATATTTTTTAGAACCCAAATTTCGGGAAAATAACCTCTAAAATCTAGTTGATCAAAGGAAAAAAAATTGAACTCTCACTCCCTACATGCGTAAGAAAAATGACATTCCAAGATTTTACATGAACCGTCCAATTTTTGTAGGGAAAAATCAGGATGTTCAAGAACTCAAAATTCCATATTTGTTTATTTGAAAATAATCATCTAGTAATACTTGGATGGATTCCAAAATTACAAAGGAAAAAAAATGCCTCCTAAATAAGTGCTTTACCTGAGGGAGTTGTTGTACAAACTCCCATGGAAGCATACAAACTTCCAAAAATAGTACTCTAGTTTCATGTATTTAAAACTACTCCTCAGCTTTTCATTATCCTCTATTATTGCTATTATTGCACTTATTCTCTTCTAACATTTGGAATGTCCTTTGCCCTCGGCATCTCCATCTCAAACGGAACCAAGATGCAGAAATTTCCTCTCTCCAAGATCCAATCTCTCTCCCTCTCTCTAAACTAGGATGCATGCGATAAGAATATTGGAAAATATTTTCAATAATTTTAAAATGACCAAAATATTGCTATTTTTTTTTAAATGACCAAAATATTGCTAAAAATTAGAAAAATAAGATTATGAATACACTCTCAATCTTTTGATAGTGATCATACAACTAGTGAACAGACGAATGGGGTTTCTAGAAAAGTCAAAAGATTCTATGCTGTGTCGGCAACATTTCGTTCATTCATTTCCCGGTAGCTAACCTGATCAAGGACTATTTTCTAGGCCCAAATCTTGGGGATGTAACCTCTTTGAGTTAACAACAAACATATAGGAAAAGAATGAAAAAGGAAACATTCAAATGCCATTTGTATGTGCCTGAAAAAAAATAACATCCTGAGATCGAATAGAGACTATCTAATTCTTTGACTGTCTGATCTATGCATTTAGGAACTGAAATTTGACAGTTATTTTTTTTAAATACTTATCTAGTAATTCTTCGATAGATCCTAATGGAAGAAATCTCATTAATAGCTCATTCATATGAAGGAATAAGTGCACAATATGCTCTCTTGGAAGCATTCCATATAGGCTTGCTCCACAATGTAGAACACTAGCAAGTAATTGTGAGAGGGAAAGAAGCCGGTGGACTTCTTTCCCTCTCACAATTACCTATCAACTTTGGGCTTGTGTACATAATAGAGATCCACATATTTGTGGACTTCAGACTAGAGAGAGAGAAGTAATGGATTTTTAGCTTGCAATCATTGCCCGAGATACATAAATGGGTGTTTGGGAGTTTTGGGTCTGGTTAGGGAGAATGCGTGTTTATGAATGAGGTTGAGGTCGTGGTGGTAGTACCACGGGAGCCTTAACTACTGCTTTAGGTTTCAATTTCTACTAATGCATTCGAAACCCACTAACTGTTTCTAAAAACGGGTAGGGGCCTATATTTCCCACTATCTACCTAAAAAATAAAATGAAATAAAATAAATAAAAGGTAAAGAATCTAAAAGATTGGCTCTAAAGAAAGATAATTAAAAGTAAGTTGGTAAATTCCAAACAAGGAAAGTCTGTTGTCCATTTCATGTATACAGTGGAAGGGTGCACTATAACCTTATCAATGGTCCAGATTAAGTATAGCTACATCCTTTAGCTCTAAAAGAGTCTTCTATATTGTTCTTTATTTTTATTTGAAAACAATGTTTATTTAAAATTTAATTTGTAGATGTATTTTCATATGGAACATGAAATACAAATAATAAAAAATATTTTGAATAAACAAGTTGACCAAAAGACTCTTAAATTATTTTAGGGGTATTTTGGTTATTTTGTGTTCGAAATATTTGTTTATTATTTTATTTGACCAAAAGACCTTTTAATTAGGGTTTGAGCTTAATTATTTTGGAGTTAGGGGTTTTGTAGAGATTTAAGGGTGGTTACCTAGTTTGGCCTAAATTAGTTTTTCCGGTTTGAGATTGAAGCAAGACCGCTGGTCTCGTGCCATTGGATGTGGTAACTCGGTGTGGGATGTAATAAGCTCGGTTGAGGTAATCTCTGGCGTCTTCTCTGTTACTTTCTTGCTCTTTTATTTTAAATTCTCAAGCATAGTATTAGGTTGAATTAATGACATCAAGTAGTTGAGGTTTATTTTATTGTTGTGCTGTTTTATTTTGAAATATTTATTGATTGTAATAAGACCATCTGTAAGTGAATTTTTTGCCAAAATAAAAAGGGGTGACTATTGTCATTAAAAAACAAAAATTGTATTTCTTGGCAAAATATTATATAGTTTTTTTTTCATTGGTATCAGAGCTAGTTTTACTTGATTGCCAATAAGAGTTTTTTCTTATTTTTGCTTGAGAATAGAAATATATGGCTACTCGTACCTTCATCTTAGAGATCCTGAAAACCGAAAGGTTTGATGAGACCAAATTTGTTTTTTAGAAAAGAAAAATCAAGTTTGTGCTCTATGAGGAAAACTTGCATGAGGTACTCTTTGAGGACCGACCTCGTCGTCCAATTGACGACTCATCTCAAGTCATTAAAGATGAGCACTCCAATTGGAAGAGGAGGAATCTGAGATGCAAACACATTCTTTTATTTACCATGACTGACTCATATGCTTCTAAGTATGAGTCAATCTATACTGCAAGTGAGATTTATGATAAACTTGAGAGAGAGTATGATAAACTTGAGAGAGACTATGCTGAACCTTCTCTTATGAAGCAAACCATGGCTATGAGGAGGTATAATGAATTAAAGATGGCAGAAGGTACCTCGTTTGTAGATCATGTGTGCGTGTTTCGTGCTCTAGTCAGAGCGCTAGAAGATACAGACATGAAACCTAAAGAACCTATGCAAGTGATTCATCTTATGAATTCACTTCCTAATTCTTGGGAGACCTTCATATCTTGCATCTCAGCTAGAAGGAAAACACCAAAACTGGAGGAGCTCATCACCACAATCAAAGCAAAAGAGGAGAGGAAAAATTCAAGGCAACTATTGACAACAACTCCAAGGGAAGCCGTCCATATGGTAAATTCTCCACTTTCTTTTAAATTTAGGAAGGAAAATGAAGAAATAATTTTGGAAAGAAAAGAGATTTCAAAAGGAGAGATTTTGGAAATAAGGGAGCAAAGAGAGAGATTCGAACTTGCTTTATTTGCAAGAAGGTGGGCTACATAGCTAATAGTTGTCGGTTTAACAAATCTGGAGGGACCAACAAGGAATTAGCATGTGTGTTTTTTGAATCTATGCTGGCTGACCCCAAGGGAGCCTCTTGGTGTCTTGACTCGGGTACTATTGCCTATGTCATAAACACCAAGGATGATTTCCATTCTTTCACTCCCATGGGGCGAGGACAACAACATATTTACATGAGAGGAAATCAGAAGACTGATGTTCTTGGAGTTGGAGATTTTGAGCTGAAACTAAAGAGTGGGAGTACCTTGATCCTAAATCAAGCACTTTATGCTCTTGATATGAGGAAGTACTTGGTTTCGGTTCCTAAGATGTCTACGACTTGATTCATAACCACTTTCATTGGGGATAAAGTAGTGGTCAAAAAGGGAAAAGACGTGATTATGATTAGACGAATTGCAAATGGTCTATTTACTATTGAAATAAAAGAGAATATTACTTATGTCTCGTCCCATAATGAATTGGATGCTACCCTATGGCAAATGAGGTTAAGACACATTAATGTTAAATGGATGAAAAGATTAAAAGGGGATAAGATTCTTCAAAATTACAAGGGAGATTTATCGAAAGTGTGCAAGGAAAATGAATAAGAAAAAATACCATCAGGGCAAAAAGAGCTACTAGCGTATTGGAAATCATTCATACTGACATATGTGGACCTATGAATGTGACCACAAAAAGTGAAAAAATATATTCTATTTCTTTTATAGATGATCAATCGCGATATGACCATGTGTACCTTATTCATGCAAAATCAGAAGCCCTAGAAAAATTAAAAGAATATAAGGCCTAAGTAGAGAATCAAACCAACCTAAAAATTAAAGTCCTTAGAACTGATAGAGGGGGGGAATATTCATCTGACCTTTTTAAAGAATTGTGCATTGAAAATGAGATCATCCATCAATACACCATGCCTTATACTCTTGAACAAAATCGTATAGCTGAGGGAAGGAATATGATCTTAGTTGAAATGGTAAGGAGTATGATGGGGCATGCAAATCTCTCATTGGAGTTTTGGGGAGAAGCCGTATTAACGACATGTTACATCCTTAACCGGACTCCCACAAAAGCTGCCTCACTTACTCCTCATGAAGTTTTCACAAGTCGTACTCCCTCCCTTGAACACCTGAAAGTTTAGGGTTGCTCAGCCTATGTCCTTATTCCACATCAAAATAGAACTAAATTGCAATCCAAAACTGTCAAATCCATTTTCATTGGTTACCCAGATCATGGTAAGTGGTATCGATTCTACAACCTTGAAACATGCGTGGTTATTGAAAGCCGCGATGCTCACTTCTTCGAGGAAGAGTTCCTTGAAGCAAGGGTGAGTAAAAAACAAGTCGACTTTTATGAGGAAGCCCAAAACAAAGATGTAGTTCGAGACCCTGAACTTGAAACTTCTAAACCAACCCAACCTGATCCTGAACTCTCTATAGAAAGTAAACCTTTACCTGAACTAAGACGAAGTAACCTAGTCAGTAGACCACCTCTTTACCTAGAACATTTTGTCTACCTTGAAGAACATTTGGATAAGGTTGGGGAAGATCCAGATTCAGAACCTAGAACTCACTGTGAATCCTTGACTTGTCCTGAAAGGGAATACTGGGTAGAAGCCATGAAAGATGAGTATACTTCTATTAACTAAAACCATTTATGGGAATTAGTACCTCTACCTCAAAAGCGTAAGGCCATTGGTTGTAAGTGGATTTTCAAGAAAAAGTTGAACTCTGAAGGGAAAATAGAAAAATATAAAGCTAAGTTGGTTGCAAAGGGTTTTACCCAAACAGAAGGGATAGATTATGAGGAAACGTTTTCTCCTGTTGCCAAATTTCCATCCTTCCGAATCCTTATAGCTATAGTTGCCCATTTTGACTTTGAGGTTCATCAAATGGATGTCAAAATAGCCTTTCTAAATGGAGATTTAGAAGAAGAAATTTACATGACCTAACCTGAGGGATTTGAGGAGAAAAGGAAAGAGAACCTAGTATACAAACTTAATAAATCCCTTTATAGCCTGAAACAAGTATTGTGATAGTGGTATATAAAATTTCAAGAGATCCTTGCTCTTGCAGGGTTTTCCACAAATAATCCTATATCAAAAGGTCAGTGGGATTGATGTGGTCTTTATGTCGTTATATGTGGATGATATGCTAATTGTTAGTAGCTCAATTGCCCTAATAGTAGAGACAAAATATTTCCTTGATCAACACTTCGATATGAAGGATCTTGGAGAAGCTTCATATGTGTTGGGCATCAAGATAATAAGAAACAGTAGAGAAAAGACTATCCAACTTTCTCAGGCAACCTATTGTAAGAGGATACTGAAAAATTTTGATATGAGTATGTGTAAGCCCATGTCTACCCCAATTAACAAAAAGACGAAGCTTAGTAATAAGATGTATCCTATCGAAGTCGTGGATATAAGTGCCATGGAGAGAGCGCTATACATGAGCGCAGTTGGGTGCCTTATATATGCCATAGCGGGAACAAGGCCTGACTTGTCCTTCATCATGAGTCTGGTGAGTCGTTTTCAAAGTAATCGAGGAGAGGAGCATTGAAAAGCTGTAAAAAGAATACTCAGATATTTAAAGGGGACCATGACTTATGCGCTCACATATAAGGGGGGAACTGAAATAGCAATAGAGGGATATTCAGATGCAAGCTATCTCGCAGATCTAGATGATGCGAAGTCTACATCTGGGTATGTGTTTATGCTTGGAGGGGGTGCGGTTTCTTGGAAGTAAAAGAAACAAGAAATTGTGGCCTTTCCACCATAGAATTCGAGTATGTGGCATGCTGTCTAGCAGCCAAGGAGGCCGTGTGGATTAAGAAGTTTATTAATCAACTTAATTTTCATCCTATATGTTGTGAGGCAGTGCAAATTTTTTGCTACAACACCACGGCTATTTGTGTCTCTAAGGAGCCTTGGTTTCATAAGAACTCAAAGCATATTAAGCCTTGTTTTTATCACCTGAGAAATGAGGTGAGATTGAAAGAGATTGAGATTAGCTATATATTTACAGATTTGATAATTAGAGACCCTTTGATTAAGGGAGTTGTCCCCAATGTTTTTGTAAGACATGTGTGAGAGATGTGGATGAGAGAAAGTGAGGAAGAGAGATTGTAAGGCCTTCAAAGGCCAAGTGGGAAATGTTGGGTTTATGTGGTCTTTAAAGGCCTTATGAGTGTGTATTAAAATACTTTTATTATAGAGAAACATAAACTTAATGGGAGTGTGGTACCTTGAAGACCATACTAAGCAAATGATGTTTGCTTAATCTGAACTGTGCTTATTGATCTAAGCCGGTCGGTTGGAAAACCCAAGGTACTTGGACATAAAGAATTAACTGAGGAGGGTTTTGGGTTAGCCTTTGATGAAGTTGGAGCTTATGCCTAGATGAGTGAGCCGAGGGACTGTGTGACCCTTGTTTGTGATGGCAGGCCTACTGAGATGGGGACCAAAACCTCATCCATGTTCCATCACACGATATGCATATCGATAGATTGTTTAGGAAAGCCAGATATCTACCTTTGGGTGAAGGGTATGCATGTGAGAGAGATACCTCTATGCGCCATAGAGTTGTGGTCGCATCAGCTCGTGGTGATCTTAACTTGTCTCTAGGGGAGGACCTGTAATCCACAGATTGGGATTGCGACACCTTGATTCTTCGACCTGACATTGTTGACCTGCTAATGAGCCCCTGCTTGGAAAGTGGGTCATGAAAAACACTCGGTCGGTTCGATAAAGCTAGTGTGGTCTGTAGTTCATAGTTGAAGGTGGAGTACCCCATAATTACAGATTGAATTCCTAAAACTATATGGATCCTTTTCCCATCATATTAATTTAATTGTGTTATTTTTTATTGAAATGATTTTATTTATATTATTTGAATTTTTATGAATCTCTCAATATTTAATTATGTATTTTGACTTATAAATACAGTTATTAGTATTTAAAAGTT
>NW_006500125.1:2011913-2023710 GCF_000471905.2 Amborella trichopoda | reverse complement strand
TTGAGCCTAATTATTTTGGAGTTAGGGTTTTGTAGAGATTTAAGGGTGGTTACCTAGTTTTGCCGAAATTAGCTTTCTTGGTTCGAGATTGAAGCTAGACCGCTGATCCCGCACCATTGGATGTGGTGACTCGGTATGGGGTGTAATAAACCTGGTTGAAGTAATCTCCAGCATCTTCTCTTTTACTTTCTTGTTCTTTTATTTTAAATTCTCAAGCATAGTATTAGGTTGAATAAATGACATCAAGTGGTTGAGTTTTATTTTTCTTTTGTGCTGTTTTATTTTGAAATATTTATTGATTTTAATAAGACCATCTGTATGTGATTTTTTTGCCAAAATAAAAAGGGGTGATTATTATCATTAAAAAAAAAAAATTGTATTCCCTGCCAAAATATCACATAGTTCTTTCTTTCAATACAAAGGTCAATCTGAACCATTGAAAGATGCTTATGCATCAGATCAAGCATCCAAATCATGTGGATGCCATACCATCCCAAATGAAATATGTAAAAAAAAAGATGACAATTTCGAAGTTTTAAAAATCTTGGGTGGCAAAAAGTAAAAATTTCTCTAATATATATCTAACATAAAATGGCTTATGTATTTTTTATTAAATCAGTTGCTTTGATAAAGATAATGAGAACAGTGATCCCTAACATTAAACTTGAACAGGAATGGAGCCATTTCCTTTCAGTCGCATGAATATGTGAATTTTGTAGAGAAAATTACGTATGGGAAAATTATGGGCGGCACCCCCCCTCCCTTAGCGTTTTTTTCCCCAGTTTAGCCCCCTGTCTGGTAAACCTAACACCAGACAGGTGGGACTTTTGTGTTTAAATAAAAGACTTTATCTGGTGTTCGATATACTGGATAGGTCTTTAAGTTTTTCATGTTTTAAAGTTTACTGTCCGGTGTTGTAAATATCGGACAATCTTTTTAACTTACAAAATTAAAACGTCTGTTCAGTGTTCAATATACCGGCTAGTTATTTGGCTCCTTTTAAGCGAAAAGAGCCCCCATTTTGCCCTGCTATATTTGTGCTGTAGTGAAGCCTGCTCTGTAGTGAAGCCCAAGCCCAAGTCAAACACTTGTCTTGATTTGTGTTTTCTGAATCCAAGCCCTCTGTGTGACATTTGAGCAAGCTTCTCAAACTACAACAGAATAAGATATGTTTCAGGAATTTGTTTTTGTTTTGGGTTTTTGGTTCACTTATGAATGTTCATTTTCCTATTTGATTGTGATTGAAAATATGCATTGTTAGGTCTTGTTGAATATTCAATGGAATCAATAATGAATGTTTATTGATTGATAAAAATAAAAAAGGATTGGGAATGCTTGAATGTAGAGCTGGTTGGGGAAATGAAATTTGGGGCATTAGGGTTTTGGGGATAAAATAACCCCAAAATTTGTAAATGGCTGAATAGGGTTTTTGGTTCACTTATGAATGCTCATTTTCCTATTTGATTGTGATTGAAACTATACATTGTTAGCTCTTGTTGAATATTCAATTTAATCGATAATAAATGTTTATTGATTGATAAAAATAAAAAAGGTTCGTGAAGGCTTTGAATGTAGAGCTTGATTTTAAATATATTATTTTAGGGCAAATATTCCCTTACCCCTTCTTTTTAACTCCTATATCTCATGATACCCAAGAATTGAAAATATTACTTGTAAGCCAAAGGTGACCATCTTTTCTATCTTACAACCCCTTGGATCTCTTTGACCACAAATTTTTGACCCAAAGAATTGAAAAAATGATAACCTATCATTCTTCTTTGTTAACGTCAGTATTTGGAACCACCCTCTATCTCTCGTCACTGTCTCTCTCTCTCTCAAACTTCCATTTCTCTTCAGTGATAATGGCGGTTGGGGAGGTAACAAAATTAAATGCGGCCGAATTCCATTTCTCTTAAGTGATAATGGTCGTGGGGGTAGTTACAATTAAACGTGACAGTTTGTAGAGAGAGAAAAGGTACAAAGAGAGAGAGAGTGGGGGATGAATCGTGAGAGGGTTGGGGGTTAGGGGTGGTTTGTTGTGGGCCGGGGCTCAAAGGAGTTCAGAGAAGGTAAGAGGGGAGGCAGAGACAACAGAGAGAGATCCAAGTTGCAGGGGAATTTTAGAATACCCAACCCCACCTCCACCTTGGGAGTAGGGACTTGGGAACCTAACTTATAGATTGATTAGAAGAACCCCACCCCCACCTTCAGAGGAGAGAGAAAGTAAGGGTTCAGACTCATATAGATGGGAGAAAAGGGAGCGAAAATGAAGTGAGGGGAGGGATGGCGCCGAGGAGGCCTGGTGAGGGTGTGCCGGACTGGGACCCCGGTAGTTGGCCCCCTTTTGATCTGCGCTCTGTTGAGGCTGGTGAACTCTGCCTTGGCTTCAATGGAGGCTCAGCTTTTGGCCCTTCTACTGCTGGTTGCCCCCCCTCAACTAAGGCGACATCCCCCTTCTCCAGGACATTCCCATGGTTTTCGTCAACTGCCCTTTCCACGATCCCTCCTCTGCCTCTTCCTGCCCTGCTGGTGGGCCCTCCTATTCCCATCACCACCAGCACGGTGCTGCCTTCGACATGATCCCTCTCCTCACTGCTACCCCACACCATTAGCTGGTGCCTGAACACTCTCACTCCCAGGGACCGGAACAACGTGGTGGAGAGAGCTCTGGGAGCATAGTGGGAGGAACGACCTCATGCCACGATTGTGAGAATCAGCCTAAGAAGGATTGCTTGCACAGGAGGTGCAAGACTTGTTGCAAGAGCCGGGGTTCGATTGTGCCACCGACGTGAAGAGCACATGGGTGCCGGCTGCTAGGAGAAGAGAAAGGCACATGGCTGTGGTGGTTACCGGTGAGGGGGCTGCAGCAGCAGGTGGGGGAAATAAGCCATGATTGGCGGCCCCACTGCCATTATAACTGAAGAGAGAAATGGAATTTTGAGAGAGAGACGGTGATGAGAGAGAGAGAATAGGTGGTTCTAAATAAGGAAAATAAGGATATGTTGTCATCTTCTTAATTGTTTGGGTCAAAAATTTGTGGTCAAAGGGATTTAGAGGGTGTTAAGATAGATGATATGGACACCTTTTGCTTACAAGTGATATTTTCAATTCTTGGGTATGATAAGATATAGAAGTTAAAAATAGAGGGCAAGGGGATAGTTTCCCATTATTTTATCAACTAATGAACTCCATCTTAGAGTTTAATGGATTTTTACTGATTGAATGTAGTAGGATAACTTCAGTCATGGCATATTATTTTACTTTGTTAATAAAAATATATTTTATGGTCCTGGATGAGTGTAGTGTTGGTCATGAAAAAAAACCCCAATACTAATCTATTTTATCTAGAAGATTAAGGTTATGCAATCTTGTAGGAAAAAAGCCCAAATCTAGATTTTAGGTTACTTCCATTTGATCTCAATTATGTTATAGCATATGATGTACAATTTTTTTTTTATGATGATGCTAGATCTATTTCATTTTTGCTTTTTATATTTTCTGGTTTTGCTGGAATTTATGAAGTAAGAAATCTATACCAATTATGTGGACCTTATAATATTAATTATGCTCACCAGATTCATTCATGGCCACTAGTGGAGTTAGATTATTGGTTCACCTTGGTGATTATTTTGAGCGTAATGAGTATGACAAACGAACAATTTATAAAGATGGTAACTTAAAAGCCACAATATATAAGGAGAGCAACTCACTACAACAATTAAAGGCTCATATCGTGTCTATATTGAGCTCTGACCCAAACCATTTGAAAATTATGTATGAAGAAAAGGAGCACTTAGTTGATATAATAGATGATGGGGATGTATCGTGTATGCTGATGGTGGTCTCGAATATATTCCTATGTGTTGCAAACCAGCCATCGCAACCAAATCCAGTGGAGCATCAACCCTTTGTTCGTACATCTGTTCCATCAACAAGAGATAGGTATGTGTGACGAAAGACTTTCAATATTTATATTTTAATGAAATTGAATTATATTCGAACTACATGTAGATCAATACCTACTAAATGCTTGAAATTTTTTGTCATAGCTGCCCTTCTGTACAAGTGAATGTCCCTACAACGAGTAACACAATGGTAGTACAGGGGTCAGAACTCGAGGGCGAGCTTGTGATGGAACGTGATGTAGACGACACGATGCCCTTAGAGCCCCCATTCATATCAACACGTCCACATGTTGACCTAGTTGTCGGACAGGATTTCGAGACTGTTGTGGATTTACGTAATCACTTAGTTGATTATGCAATATATCATAATTTTGTGATGAAGTACCGTAGAAATGATCAAGAAAAAGTGCATGCATACTGTAAAGGAGCACTGGATTGCACTTGGCACGTGTGGTGCTCTAGAGTTGGACAGTCAAAATTCTTCAGTGTGAGAGAATTTATAAATAAGCACACGTGTAGAGGACCAATGGGCAAGGTGCATCAGCCATTGGCAAGAAGCCAATGGGATGCAAAAAGACTCGATTAAAATAAAAGATGACACTTAGATTTAAAGATATTGCAAATGACATTCAGTGGGATCATGGGGTCCAATTATCATACATACAATATTGGCATGATGGGCAATGATATTAGGCTCAGAAGTGCAATCATATACTGAACTACCTCTCTATCTTGAGAAACTGAATGTCACTAACCCTGGAACTATATCAGTCATACATACCAATGATGATAGGAGATTTGAGCGTCTATTTCTTAGTTTTCGTCTATGCCTCAATGGATTTCTGCATGGTTGTAGACCACTGTTAGGGTTAGATGGGACATTCTTGACGGGAACATATCTGGGGATCCTATTGGCTGCAATAGCCATAGATGCTAATGGTAGCACGTTTCCTATTGTGATTGCAGTGGTAGAGAATGAGCGCACTGAAAGTTTGATATGGTTCTTAGAGAGATTGAATTGGGTGTTTATTTAGGAAGTAAGAAACTTACTACGTCTGACAGTTCTCTATGACCGTCAGAAGGTTTTGCAAACTACAATTAGAAATGTATTCTCGGGATTGTATCCAGGTCATTGCATGTGCCATCTTGTAGACAATTTCAAGAGGAAATGGAAGAGCAAAGTACTCCTAAAGATGTGGTGGAAAGCCACACGTGCATTATCTACTGAAAAGTTTGACAAAGAGATGTTGAAAATTTAAACGATGGATGAAGCGGCTTACATTTGGATACTGACTCAAGGTAAAGAATATTGGACGAATGCTTATTTCGAGGCAAGAGGTACGATCATCTTACATCCAACATAACTGAGCCATTTAATAGTTGGATTTTAGGGGAACGTGAGATGCCTCTCACCCCTTTGTGCGAAAACTTAAGAATAAAGTTAGTGAAGAGATGGGCTGAACGTCGGCAGGAAGGTGGGATGGTGTTCTAGTACTTAAAGTACAAGAAATTCTTAATGAGTCGATTTGTAATTCAATGTTCATGCATAATATCGTATGGGTTATAGACAGAAAATATGAGGTCCATGAGGAGATGGCCCATGCTGTAGATCTTGATGCTCGAACCTGTACTTGTAGAGTGTGGAGGAGTTACGGGTTGCCATGTACCCATGCAATTGGAGCTATGGATCACTGTCACCTCCAACCAATCCACTTTTGCGCGTACATGACCACCTATGCAACTAAATTCCATCCTGTACCAGATTCGGTGCCTTTGACTAGTGCTTTTAATAGAACTGTATATCCCCCAATTACCAGGCGACACTTCAGAAGGCCAAAGAAGCGGCAAACAGAAGAGAAATCCACCAGGGGTTATGCCTGTAAACGTTGTGGTGAGGTAGGCCACAATAGGAGGAGTTGCAAAGAACCCATCAATACTCTTCTGCCTTCGACATTTGGTGGAGCAAGTGCCTTTGGATAATCTTTTCAGCCTTGTGCTTCTCAACTTTTTGATTGATGACCATTTTGATGGTGTATGTTTTGAGAAAGAATCATGTAAATAATCGACGTTGTTTGTAATTTTGGATGGTCTCTTTCAATGGTGTGGATATTTGGATGTAAATTTTGATGGTGTTCGTATTTGGATATAAATTTCGATAGTGATAGTATTTGGATATAAATTTTGATGGTGCTTTTATTTTGGATATAAAGTTTGATGGTGTATGTATGGATGTAAACTTCTTACTTTGGATGGTTTGTTGAGAGTGAATAATCGACGTTAATAGTTTCAAAAAAGTATCTGTGAGTGTTACAATAGGGGTTTAAAAAGTAATGCAAATTTGATGGTGTCTTTGGATGATTTTTGTATTTGGATGTAAATTTTGTTGTGAGTTAATAATCGACATTTATGGTTGCAAAAATTATATCCGAGTTAGAATAGGGGTATCAAAAAATATAAAACTAGAAAAATTTTAAACTAAAAAAAATTGAGTAAAAGGTCCAGAACGCATTTCAGTAGAGTAAATACCGGACAACCAAAGGCATTATGGGCAACAGAACGCTGTCTTGTAGGGCAAATACCGGACAGCCAAAGGCATTCTGAGCAATAGAACGCTGTCCGGTAGAGCAAATACCAGTTAGCCATAGGCATTCTGCAACATAACACTGTTCAAATACCAGACAACCACAAGCATTCTGGGCAATAGAACACTGTCCAGTAGAGAAAATACTGGACAACCAAAGGCATTTTGGGCAACAGAATGCTGTCTGGTAGGGCAAATACTGGACATCTGTCCATTTTTACTTCAATTTTTTCTAGTTTCAAAATTTCAATTCAATCAGTAACTTGCATGCAAACAGTTATAATCCCATCCACATCAAAATAACACATCGAAATCAATACCCAAATTTGCCACATTGGAATCAAAACCCATCAATTCAAATCAAGACCCAAATTTGCTGAAATCCCCCAAGCCAAACAAAACATATTTCAAACTCCCAAATTTGCTAAAATCATGACCCTTTGAAATCTGCTCCAAAACAAAACAAAGCAATCAAAAAGAAAAAAACAAAACTCTTATTTCAAATAGATTCTCCCCCTCTCCATTAAATACAATCAAACTTCAAACCAAGCAATCCAAACACCATGCATCAATGCCAGTCCTAGTCCAAAATCACCAACACTAGTAAAACGAAAAGTGCATCAAAATAGAGATAATATTTCAGAGGCCTGACAAATGCCCTATCAAATTTACATCAAAATTGTAACCCAAAAGAGTTCACATTGAAATTGTAACCCAAAATAATTTTCTAATTTACATTGACTTTATCAAAAGTATCACAATTTACATCCAAACTATACAATGTAAAATCAATTTCCTCTTCCTCTTCTGAGGGCAAGTACTTATAGCCTCTTCCCAAAAGTTGTTGAATTGGGACCCGCACTCTCAGGAGTCATGGGCTCCTGAGATTGTGCGGATCTTCCTCTTAAAGCTCTTCTACGGTGCATCTGCAGCTACAACTCATCAATTAATATATGCTCTTTTTTAGAGTCATCACTGGACTCTTGTTCTTCCTCAACCAACTCACCTTTACACAACATCAACTCTCGCCTTAGCTCCCTAAAATATAGATCTTTCGTCCTGGGGTCTTGAGCCGCCAGCCCATTGTCAATAATTCCAATCAAATGGTCTGCTTTGGACAATTAAAATAACATAATTACAATCAATATACTATAAAAAAGAAAAAAAGAATTTATAAAATATAAATTTCATCTAAATATAAAATTACCATGTGGTCACCATAACCTCGAGGTGCATACGCATATGTCTGAGGGTTTTGTGGGCTATGAATCATGGAGATAGAAACATGCACATACCATGCTTCATAATCCTTTGAAGGTAGACCACGACTCGGGTCTTGCTCGCTTATTTGATGATACTGAAAGCGGTTGTGCCAGTCTCTGATTTGAGAGGCGAGTTTTTGTTCACAATTTTCTTCAGTTTTACCCCATCACTCAAATCTTTCCCATCTACCGGGATTTGCTAGGATGGGTTGTCTCAGTCCAAATTGTCTCAGTACCTAGTCTGAGAGGTACCGCTCTACAATGTTGTCGAATATCAAATATGTCTTGCAAAGAGCGGTCTCAAATGCCTGCCAATCTAGAACCCTTTGATGGACATCCTCAACACCAATGTCTTTCTGATCTACATATGGGTTCCATAATACATGTAAGAATAGATAATATCACATATATAAACCAATATACATCAATAAATATGAATAACTTTAAGGCGCAAGAGTATGTATATAAACTAATAAGCATTGCAGTTATATCCTATTAGGATCAAGGAGATCTACCGATAGTATGCGACATTCCCAACTAGGTTATCCCATTTGCCTAGGTGTACCCATCTTGCAGCCCTTGGAATACCAGCTTCAACCTGTTGACTGCCTCCCTTAGGTCACAATGTTTTGAGATGCTCGAATACCCATGACTGACCAACATATATACAATAATTACGTTAACATGTATGAAATGCATAAATATAGCTGAAAAAATGTATGAAATTCACAAAACATAAAAAATTCACAAAACATAACCCTTTAAGACTTACAAATAAAGAATAAGGACCACAACAAAATGAGTTTACCTGAAATAATGTCACACACCCAAAGGTGTAAGAACTGGGTGCCTCCTGAACATCATTCAATACATTTTGCCTCCCCTTGTTAATTTTAGTAGTAACGAGCTTCTTGAGGCCCCTAAAAAGATATGCTAGGGTCGCAGCCCCCCATACGTACCGGCCCATAGTATCAAAATTCTTGAACAAGGTCAAATACCTAATAGGGACTTCATTACTTTTCGACTGTGGAAAAATGTTGCTGCCTACTAAATATAACAAAAATGCCTTAGTGTGTCGTTCTATTTGTTGCTGTGTAGGATTTTCTGGTAGATTTCCAAAAGTCTCTCTCAACCAAGTGAAGTTCAATGAATGGTGAATTTTATAATCATTTCCTAGGATGCGTCCTAACCATTTTAACAAGTATTGCCCATGTGGATTGCATACCCTTGTCAATACCGGCTCACCTGTGACACTGAGCTGGAAAATACACCACACATCATATAAAGTTAGCATCATGTCACCAACTCTTCATGGACAGTGCAGTGAATTCGTCTCTGGTCAATCTGTCACTACTTCCATAGTATCATGGTCAATCTGTCGCGGTGCCCCTTCCATGTTAGCATACTGAACAAGAGGCCATAGCCCTGTCCTTCTAACCAAATCCTCCTGCTCATCTGTAATCCTCCAATGCTGCAAGATGTTAAAACCCTCATCAATATAAATTTTATTCCTCTCCAAGCCAGCAATAGCTAATCTCCAAACATGATCATCTTTCATGACAACAAGTCATCTTCATGTGCCATAGGGTCTGAAATGCATGTCATGATGGTAACATGCATACTAAAGTAAATGACATACACATCACAATATATATTCGTTTTATTATTACTACAAATGCTTTACATGACTTTCAATTAGAATAGATATGAAAATATCCTTTCTGCATGGAAATCAGGATGAAGAAATACAGGCAACATCTTGAAGCTTTAAGGAGAAAGAAAAGAATTTTGTGCACCACAACAAATGGATCAAGTGCTACGAATTTCAAAGCAAGAACACTGCAAAGAAAGGCATAATCCTATAACTAAATCACTAAAACTAGGTTGGGATGAGACATCATTAGAAGGAAATGTTCGCAGTAAAACTATTTACCAACCATTATTAACCATAAGATATAAAATTAGATGGTCTGAGATATATCATTGATTAGAGCATAAGTCTAGAATACATTTCCTTGAATATTATAACACACCCCCATTCTATCAGATTTAATATCCAATGGCTAAGAATAAGTGTGACCTCTGATAGGATCATATACATTAAAAAAACCACCATTGTGACATCACAAGCACCAGTGGAATAGAAAATGAACATAGAAGAATTAACTAAGATAAATCCGGTGAATTAGCTGAACACACGTGAATTAGCTTTATAGATACACAAATATCCCATGGTAAATTAATAAAGGGATTGTTTACATCGACATAAAGACATAAAGAATCAAGAATTGCTAAATTCAATGGCAATTTGTTGATATTAAATAACAATGCATACTTCCCAATGATTGTATACATAAAATCAAATCAAGAAGAATTCATGAGTTATTGGAGAATAATGTAGGAAAAAAAAAGTCAAAGGAAAAATACAGAAGAGAAATAGAACAAAAATTAAAGAAATTTTGAAGAGAAATCTCTATTAAAATGCAACAAAAAAAACACTAATTAATACTTGACCATTTTGGAGATGTATCGTCTTCAACCTAGAGACCAACCTCAATAAATAAATAAATAAATTTAAAAACAAAAATATCAAACCATTAACTCTATATGCTTGAAAGAAAAAGCAATCCCAATATTGAATAGGGACTACTTAATTTTTAGCAGGCAAGATCTAGGTATTGCAGAGCTCAATAATCATCTAGTTATTCTTAAGCAAATCCCAATATTTCAAATAAAAAATGCTCCATGTGGCTTTTTTTGCCTTAGAGCATTAATATACATCCCGAGATGGACAATCTAGTTCCAATTTCCGTATGAAGGAACAAATAAATATTTGATCTGAAGAAAATTAAGCAAACACTATTGCAATTAATGCTAGAAACTAACGTAACAAAGGACTAATATTACACATATAAAGAACAAAAAAAACCACCATTGGGTGTTTAGAAAAAATAAAAAAAATATTCAATACATGACTTGGGGTTATTTTATCCCCGAGCAATGATTTCATGCAACCTTTGTATAGTAATATGATGCATCAACCTTAAAAGACCATCTTATGGCTATTTGTTTGTTCCAAATTATGAAATATACACTCTTTTTATTCTAATGAACAATTACAAAAAAGAAAAATTTGAAAACACAATCTAAAAAGTATTTTTTTAGCCCAATTAACATAGGCCATTCATTTTAGTGAGATCATTGGATCTAGGCCTTAGAAGGATTTTTTCGTTTCTATTTTTTTCGGATGGCTTTATTATCATTAGATGAACAATATTAAAAAATAAAAGAAATATTTTGAGTTTATAAAGGGTAAGATCTTGAAATTCACAAAATGAATGGTTTAGATTCGTTTCTGGAGGGGACTCATTTTGACCATATCTAGTGTTCAAATTAAATTTTTTTTTTGCTTTGGGGATTGATTATTGAGATGAAGAGAGTGTGTGTGCAAAATTTGGGGTCATACAAATACCACAAACATGGTTTTCTAGACGTGTCGTTGTATTATACTATGATACAACTGTTGTATTAGATCATTGCTCTTTATCCCCAATACCCTAAACACCCTAATCCTATTTTCAAATCCAATCAAATAATAATATGAATATCCAAAAATTCTAATTAGATTTTTCACCCATTTTGGGATTATTGTATCTCCAAAACCCTAATTACCAAATCTTATTTTCCCCCCAAAATTTTTTTTCTGAAACATATCTGATTTAATTGAGAAAATTGTGCTTCAAATTGTCCAGAGATTGAGCGAAAATAGTGTTGGATTGGCAAAATGGCAAAGAGAGAGTGAGAGAGAAGAAGAAAGGGCACCCCAGTCCGGTAGAGCAGAGCGAAATAAGGTTTTTGCGGTTTAAAAGAGCAAAAACCCTGTCCTGTATATTGAACATCAGACAACGTCTTTCCTTTTAAATGTAAAAGACCCACTTGTCTGGTGTTAGGTTTACTTGACAAGGAGGTAAACTGGAAAAAAAAAACGTCAAGGGGAGGGGTCCGGCCCGTAATTTGGGAAAACAATGTTCCCATTTTCTAATTGACAA
>NW_006500125.1:1982729-2011893 GCF_000471905.2 Amborella trichopoda | reverse complement strand
CCCATTTTCTAATTGANAACCCCCCCCCCCCCCCCAAAAAAAACCAAAAAAAAAAAAAAAATAGCCTCTACGTAATTTTCTCAATTTTGTAATGAGCAAAATAGCTAGCAGATTTCCTACTCCCACTAGAGTATACTATCCATTGACTGCCTCGAACAAAGTACATGCTAGGGTTATTTTTTAGAACTCACATTTTGGAGACATAGTCTCTAATCTATAGACTACTCTCAGTAAAAACTATTTTTGAAATAAACTCTAAAGATACTAGAAACAACTAACGCCTCACGATTAAATACAGATCGTCCAATTTATAAAGGGTTAGATCTAAGAGTCGCAAAACTTAAAACTCAAAAATTTTATGTTGAAAATAATCATCTAATAGTTCTTCTATGGTTCCCAAAAATTTAGACCAAAAAATCTTCCCAAGTAGGTTTTTTGAGCGAGGGAGTAGAAACGCAGTATATGCTCATGCGGGAGTAGAGGATAGGAGCTCCAAGCTAAAGTATCGGCTTCTCACCTAACGCATTAAAAAGCCGCTAACAATTTAAAAAAACGGGTTGGGACACGTCATCCTAGTGAATTACCAAAATAAAAAGAAAGAGAAAAAATTGAAATAAGACACGCTCAACATGGTAGAAACTTAGTACTGTTTGTGTGTGGGCAAAGGTACAACAAGAGGTACGACAATCATAAGGACAAAACAGTCTCACTCAAAAATAATGCATGGCCACTCACTTCTCCAAGTACCTACTGTTGGTGAATTCTTAATCTTGACCCCTCACTTTACCTTCTTAGCAGTTACATAATCGAATATTTGTTTGGTTAGTTCGGATAATATAAAAAGGATAGGGTTTCTATGAGTCGGCCGACTCATATGCACGTAAGATTTTTTTTCAAATTTTCTTTTTGTAGGTTCATCATCTAGGCCAAGATGATTATAAGTATGAAAAGAAAAATAAACTTTTAAATTAAAAATACAATTTTTTGGTATTTTTAATGCACCATCTATATCCTATTTATGGACAATACACTTTAGATGTTGTCCATCTTTTAGGATGGACGTTTGTAAGTCAGCAGGCTCTTGCTCTCGTTGACTCATGAAACAATTTTTCGTGTAAAAATGAGATTGTCTACAAAGAAAAGTTTATATAAAGACGAGGCCTTAAACAATAAATTTAAGGCGGCCTCAAAACTTTCGTTAGAAGAGGTTGTTTCGATGCCCAAAAATCCTCAAATTAATAATTTCGACCTCAAGATGCATGGACAAGAGAAAAAATAGATTTCAAGTTTGAAAATATTACATTTTATAATGCATCTTCGTACCATCAATTTTCAAGATTTTCTAGTGCTCATAGATATGCTCAATCTACACTATTTTTGAAGCTTTACATTTTATGAGTAGAGATGAAAATAAATTTTTAGGCTATCACAAAGATTTCTAGTATTGAAACAACATCTTTCGACACTCTTTGAAAGCGCGGCTTACTTTGAATGTTTAGAGCCTTGACCTTATATGAACCGCATCTTTTATCTTTAGTATATGGAGTTCACAGTCATTCCCATTCATTAGATATCCAATTGGATGGCTTAGGGTGAATCACGAAGTTTAAGATTTTTATTTTTTGACTCTTTGTGTCTAATCAAGGACACTCTTACGATCACTCATTTGAGGTTTAAGGGATAAAGATGATTGCAACCTCCATATATTAAAATATAAATGGTCTCTTTGTAGACGATCCCTACAAAAAATTTGTTGGGCCAAAAGAAGCTAGGCCCATTTATGAAAATAAAATTCTAATCAATACCAGTGGAAAAACTCAAGCGAGCCAACTCAGACTTGCCCGAGTATCCAAGTATCCCTGAGTTGGGTGGTCAGACTCGGGGGTCTTAAAAAAGTTAAAAATCCAAAAAAATAAGAAACTTATTTGTAATATGTTCTTTTATGTTTTCTATCATTTTGGCAAAGATTGGAAAGCATTTTGCCACGAATATCTTTTGGATTATTTCTAAATTTACCTCCCATCATAAATTGATTTTTTCAAGATCCATTTTCACTACTTTTTAAACCTCATTTAGAAGTGCTTGATTTAATTTTACTTTCAACATATTTTTCATATTTTTGGGATTTTTGCGTGTTTTTTATTTTTTAACACTTTTTGTCTTGGCTCGAATCGGGCTGGGTAACTCGGGTAGAGTTCGAGTTACTTGGCTCGGCTTGAGGTCGAGTCCTGTGGTTGAGTCCTCGTTTTCCACACTTCTAAATAAAAATGGAATTTATTTAGTTCCAAATACCTTGTTGCATTTATTGTGCTTCTGCAAAACATTTGTGAGTATAGTGTTTAATAGACACCGAGTTCTTCAGTTAAAGCTATTTATACTTAAAATTTCACCGTCAGAATCTAACTATGAGTAACTTTCACATATCTATGTCCCGGTGGTGAATTTCCTGAGGCTTTTCTCCAATTGACATTTACTTGGAGAAGTTAGCCTGCCATTTGAAGTCAATATCTGTGACTTCAGATAGCACACTCTCCATAGTGAATTGAGGTCTAAGCCAAGGAGATAATGTTTGAAGCTGGATAAAAGTTGAATAAGTTCTTGACCCAACTAAGAATAGAGTTCGTTTATCATTTGCAACCAAAAGTCAACTCAGTACATAGATAATTCTACTCAATGCAAGAACAATGAGAGCTGTTATATGGGATTTAACTGAGTCACTCACACACCTTTTACTACTCAAACTACTGGCAAATGTTGGGTTTGGTGATAGCCAAATCACTATACCTACCTACATTTTCAAGGGTATTATGGTAAAAAGAAAAAGAGACTATCCTTTTTTCTTTTTTTTGATAGAAAAAAAAAAAAGTGACGTAAAATTTATATAAGGAAATCAAAGAAGACATAATATCCATCATTTTGAGAGTTGCCCCTTTGGGGTTTATGGGAATGGATCTCCAAAATAGAGATAGGTCTTTAAGAGAGAGAGAGACACGACCTCCAAGACAGATGTGGTATTCTCATGGGTTTTGGGTTGGTAAGGCTTCCACTTCTAGAGAGAGAAAAACTTGTTGCTTCAAGGTAATCTTTTCGGTGGCGGTTTTGAGGTGGGAGAGAAGATAGAGATCGATGATGTTGCTTGGTTGGGAGAGTGAGTTTAAAATAGAAGATCAGTGATGGTCTTTTACTGAAATTTGGAGAGAGGTAAATCTCTTGTAACCCAAAACTGTAATATTCATTTTGATAGTGGATTTCTAGTTGCCGAGGCTGTGGGTGTAGCCCCACGGGGTAAACCACATAAATCATGTGTTGTTCTGATGTGTTTTTTTAAGTTTGTTTTATTTTTTGTACTCGATTTATAGTTGTATTCATCTACTTCGCATTTAGACAATTATCTACATGATCTTGGGTGGGATCCCGATATTTGAGATTTCTGGTTTTGCAAGTTAGGGGTTCTCGACTGTTGATATTTATTTTAAATTCTTGAATCCCTAATTTTAAGGGATTGATTTCCTTCCATTTAGGTTTCCCATTTATTTGGGTAGAGCCTACTATTTAGGATCTAAGTTTATGGATAAGTCCTACTTAGATTAAGATATAGTCTTATGTCCACATAGATAGGGATAAAGTTTCTTGTTGATAAAGTTAGAAAAGTTGAAATTGGTTTGATCGTACTTGTTTTTGGGGCTTTATTCTCTCTATAAAAAAAGATGCTTTTATAGAGAGAGAAAACATGTGTAGAAAAGTAGGCCATACATAGGTACACTTTTGGGTTTGTTCTCTCTTGTAGAGAGAGAAAGTGTATAGAAAAAAATAGAGGGAAACTTTGGGGGGTTTTTGCAGAGAGAGAATATTGTAGAAAAGAAGGCTTTGTCGGAGATTGAGTCTCCGGTTCTCAAGTAAGTTGCCTTGTAATTTTATTTTTTTGATTTAGTGAAAAACATCGACCGTCTTCGTCTGTAGATGTAGTCACAGTTGTGACCAACCACGTAAATCTTGGTATTATTTTTTTTGTTATTTATTTCCTGCTTTATTTTTTTTGCTTGTTGCTTAGTTTTTGTCAATTCTTTTTCTCGTACTTTATTTGCCAAAAATCAACCCATTGAGTTTAGAGCTTCTGCGCACAACAAGTGGTATCAGAGCCCTGTTTGGGCTTGTTGATATGGTGGTAAAAGTTTCAAATGCAAAATTTGAGGTAGAGAAATTTTGATGGTAAAAATAATTTTGGAATTTGGCAAATCAATGTTTGGGATTTGCTAGTGTAACAAGATCTACATAAAGCTCTAAAAAGAAAGTCGAAAAAATCAGAATCCAGGTCTGATGAGGACTGGGAAGACTTAGATCTGAGGGATATGAACACTATTCGATTGTGTTTATCAAATGAAGTGCTATTTAATATCGTCAATGAAAATTCGGCATCAAGTTAGTGGTCGAAGCTTGAAAGTTTATATATGACGAAGTGCCTCACAAATTGAATGTTTTTGAAGCAAAAATTGTACACCCTACGGATGAATGAAGGTATAGATATCCATGAACACCTGAATTATTTTAATAAAATTATTTGTGAATTATTGAATATTGGTGGTAATATGGATGATGATAATAAGGTTTGTTATCTTCATTCCCTCATTCGTATGAGCATCTAGTCACACCATTGCTCTTTGGAAAAGATACCATAGAGATGGAGGATGACTTCGACTATTCTCTCTAACGATTTGAGAAGGAGACATGATAATGCTCAGCCACATGCATATGGCTTAGTGGTTTGAGGGAGATCTGTTAAGAGAAGTGGAAAGAGACATGAAAAACAAGACTGATCTAGATCCAAATCCAAATCAAGAAAAAGTAATATTTATTGCTATTACTGCAAGAAAAAATGACATGTTAAGAATGATTGTTGGACACTCAAAAAGAAAAAAAGACGAGCTTCTGAAGCAGCCAATATCGTTAATGGAAGCTCAGTAAGTGGAACAGATAATGTGTTGTCGGTATCAACAAATTGTGACAACTTTAAAGACTCGTGGCCTCTTAATTCAAGATGTTCCTATCATATGTGCCCTCATCGAGGTTGGTTCACCACATATAAGAGCATTAATGGTGGATCGATTTTGATGGAGAATGATGCAGTTTGCAAGACCATTGGTGTTGGGACAATGGCTATCAAGATGTGGGACACGTTTCAGATTTGAAGAAAAATCTTATTTCTCTGGGTACCTTATACTCCAATGGCTTCAAATTTGTTGGAGAAGGTGGAGTTCTAAAGATTCTTAAAGGTGCTCAAGTTGTGATGACAGGCAAGAAGATCATACCAAATTTATATGTGCTGCTTGGGAATACTATCACACAATGGTTTAAAAAGCGGATCGGTGACCCGGATCGGGCACCTCAAAAACCGATCCGGATAGGCGAGTCGGCAATTCGGATCGAGAATCGGGTGAATCGGTCAGAATAAAGCTTCAAAAAAATCTGAAAAATTATTAAAATTCATTATAAATATTGTTTTTTAGGAATTCAATAAGAAATGAGGGTCCTCCATTAAGAATTTTCATGTTTTTGCATGAATATGCGAATATTGATATGTTCTTTCTCTGCATGAACAACTATTCATCATTTAATTTACATCACACAAAAGGATAAACATAGAATTATCATGGAATAAATATATCAACATACATGGACTACAATAAAACATACAATTAGTAACATATGATGTAAAAATAAAATGACAGACGACGTTGTTTTTCTTCTTGGTCACGCTGGTACCATTGATTGAATTCGTTTGACAATTCATTGATTCGATCTAAAAACGAATCATCGATATTAGCAAGCGTCTGACTATACCCAAATCCCTGAGTGTTAGTGTTTTGTTGTGTTCCCAATCCAAAATCCCCGAAGCTTGTCCATCCTTCATGCTTACCTACACTATCGTGCTCATCCTTACACTGTTGCTGTTGGGACTCGATATGTGAATAATATGGCTGAGATAGGGTGGCCTCAGAATCATCGTCTCTCTCATTTTCTCTTAGACCCCCGTCCCACTCTCCCTCATTAGGTGCAATATCACCGACATCTCCGATGAATTGTGGATACGTTGGTTGGCTGCTTCCTCTTTCATGCTGCTCATCACCTTTTTCAAGATCTTCCTCACCGATAGCCTCAAGGAACGCTCTCTTGTGCAACACTGACTCCTCCTCTTTTACTACCCATTGGTCTGCTGTGTCTGTGACAAATATTGTGTTTAAGTCTATCGACCCATAGTCTTCAAGCTTCCTTCTTATTTATCGCTCTCAGAGGTTTAAATTATAATGAACGTACACTAGTTTATGAAACTTCTCAGAAGCAAGTCGATTCCTCCTAGTAGTGTGCAACCATTGGAACGTACTTCAGTTGCGCTCACAGCTAGTAGCAGAACATGTCTGGGAGAGCACCTTGATTGCTATCCTCTTTAGGTGAGGTGCATCAGTACCATATATCTCCCACCATTCAGCTGGATTAAAATGCAAAAAGCATTATAAGGGCACAAACAATTCATAAGATTAAATATATGAACGAACAAAATATTAGCGAGGGGATAACCTGGATCCATCATAGTTCGAGAATTCCTGACAAGTCTAGTTTCGAAGGATCCTATAGCATCCCTATACGTAGCAAGCTAAAATAAATATATTATGTTTTAGTGCATTATTCTTTACAAATTTAACAACTTAATGAAGTTCTTACCCAAACATTAAATAATACCTATTGTATTGCTGCTACTTGGTTTCGATGGCTTCTCTCCAACCTTACAATTATGTATCTAACCCCTTCCATAATCTTGTGGGGATGTTCAGGTGTCAAATAGAAAAATTTTGGGTTGAAGTAGTAACCTACAAAATATATAGATCGAAAAATGTCATTTACAATTTCATAAAAAAATGATTTAAAATGAAACATTGTAATGATATAAATATATATTTACCAACATAATGAATTGGACGTCCAAATTTGGTGTTCCATCTCCTTTCTATAATCTCGATCACTTTGCTAGCAAAACTACACTTCTCCCCAATAGCTGATTTCGCTCTCTCAATACCTTTCTAAAGGATACCCATGACAGCTTTCTTGTCAGCATCCACCATTCTTAACACCGTGACCAAAGGGGCAGTGGCCTATACAACACTGGAACATCGAGACCAGAACCGCCTATTTGAGACTATGTTGTCCACTTTTATACTGGTATTGAACTTCGAGAGGCAGTCATTTAACCACTCTTCACAGGTAAACAATATCTTTAATGCACCTTCAGATTCTCGAATGGAGTCCACGGCTAAGTAATCGGTCGCAAAACGGGTTATGGCAGGCCTGATTATCTCTTTTTTCTTAGAGTGTTCTCTAAACAGAAATAAAATTTTAGAGTGGTTGTATATAAATCTCGACACCAACCTCGCTTCCTCTAGAGTCTCCTTCACAATTTTGATCTCACCGATCTCCTCTAACATAAGATCGATGCTGTGTGCAGCACACGGGGTCCATAGTAGATGCTTCCTCTTATCCATCAACTTACTGCTCGCAGAAACACATCCATGCGCATTGTCCGTAATAAACTGGACTACATGCTTATCTCCCACCTCCCCCACTATCTGATCATATAGTCATACGTAGAAGTTTGCGTCCTTCTTCGTCCCTGATACTTCTTTGTTAGTAAAAACAGCTATACCTTTTGGGGAATAGGCAAAAAAGTTTAAAAATTCATTTTTGCTAACTTTATTCAACCAACCATCACTCATGAGAGTAATGCCTGTCCTTGGCCAACTCTGTTTATATTATTCAATTCACTTTGTAACTTCCTCCACCTCTTCATCTAATATTGGCCCACTGAGCTCATATGCCGTCGGGGGTTTTAATCGGGCTCGACTCTCTGGATTGCACTGACCATAAGTGGAAAATAAGGGCTATTGGCTGCATAAAAGGGAATCCCTTTATCGTAAAACCATTTACCAACATATCTCCCCAACATGTTTCTCTTACCTTTAACCATGCCTTTTAGGGTCATCTGTTGTGACTTAAGCTTTGAGAGAAATGGGTTTTACGACTATGACCTGCAATACTGGCACTCCTAGGTAACCTAGAAACAATTTCTTCAACATCTGATTCTCCTTGATACATATTGCCACCAACCCCTCCATACATATTTGAGCTGGGCCCGCCATACATGCTCGAGCTGGGCCCGTCATGCATGTCTGAGCTAGGCCCATCATGCATGTGTGAGCTAGACCCACCGGGCATTCTAAACCCTCGTTCCCTCTGATATTATTCATATAAACTCAATCTTGTAGCCATGTCCTGGTCATTATTATATTGCTCTTCTAGGTCATTATTATATTGCTCTTCTGTATCATTCCTGCTTGATGGCGTATATAAACTAGCTATCTCTTCATTCATCCTATGTTTGACAATTTTTTTACCTTTGTTAGCATTAAGAATTGCCGCCATCTGTTTTTTTACATTACTAGGGACACTAGTGCATGCAAAAACTTCTCCATTAACCCCTTCCAAGTGTTGCTGGAACCTATGTACCCCACTACTTATCACTCTTTGACAGTAATTACAAATAATTTTGTCTTTTTTGTTGGGATCAAGTCTGACCCCATGTTGCCATGCAGGGTCTTCTGCAGATCTTGACATGGTTCAACTGTTTTAAGATGTAAAAAGTGAAAAATTAACCTGACAGTTCAACAAGAAAAATAATCACCATGTGTAGTGATAATATGTTGGGATAGTTCATGTAGTCATATTTGTTGTTATTTGTTATTGCAAAATACCTCTATTGACAATAATATTTTCATACATATCAATTACAAACATTCAGGATAATATAATACAAAATACAAGCTCCAAACATGGCTACAACTCTATTATCAAGAACATACATTTTTTGCATTAAAAAATTAATAGTAAAAACAATTCTTCACAGAGCCACCTAACATCAGTCATTCCAACTAAAAAATGCATTAACAACAGATTAAAAAACTACAGTTTTGCATTAAAAATATAATAACATGCATTTTTTTGCATAAATAATCTATCAACATACAATTTGTCAACAAAAACTTTAACAATAAAAATTTTAAATATGGTTTAATACCTCATGATAATTAAAACCTTGTCACGATTTTCACATCTTTTCGGAAAATCATCATTTTTCAAAAAATTTGATCATGGAAAAAAAAAAAAAAAAAGTAACAGCAAACTCAAACGGTAAAAATTAAAAATTGGGTTTAATACATCATGATAATCAAAACCTTATCACGATTTTCATATCTTTTAGGAAAATCATCATTTTTCAAAAAATTCGATCATGGAAAAAAAAAAAAAATACAGCAAACTCAAACAATAAAAATTACAAATTGGGTTTAATACATCATGATAATCAAAACCTTCTCACGATTTTCACATCTTATCCGAAAATCATCATATTTCAAAACATTCGATCATGGATAAACAAAAAAAAATAAAAAAAGTACAACAATTTTTCAAAAAATTCAATCATGGGTTACAAAAAAAAATTCGATCATGGATTAAAAAAAAAAATTAACAAATTTTCAAAAAATTCGATCTTTGATTATAAAAAAAAATTCAATCATGGATTAAAAAAAAAAAATCTTAAATTTTGAAAAAATTCGATCATGGATAAAAAAAAAAATCACAAATTTTCAAAAAATTCGATCATTGATTACCAAAAAAAATTCGATCATGGATTAAAAAAAAAAAATCACAAATTTTGAAAAAAATCGATCATGGATTAAAAAAAAAAATCACAAATTTTCAAAAAATTCGATCATTGATTACAAAAAAACAATTTAATCATGGATTAAAAAAAAAAATCACAAATTTTCAAAAAAAATTGATCATGGATTAAAAAAAAGAAATCACAAATTTTCAAGAAAATCGATCATGGATTAAAAAGAAAAAATCACAAATTTTCAAAAAATTCGATCATTGATTACAAAAAAAATTCGATCATGGATTAAAAAAAAGAAAATCACAAATTTTTTTAAAAAAGTGATCATGGATTAAAAAAAAAAAATCGCAAATTTTCAAAAAATTCGATCATGGATTAAAAAAAAAAATCACAAATTTTCAAAATATTCGATCATGGATTACAAAAAAAAATTCGATCAGGGATTAAAAAAAAAAAATCTCAAAGTTTTTAAAAATTCAATCATGGATTACAAAAACTTCGATCATGATATACAAAAAATTCGATTAAGGATTACAAAAAATTCGATCATGGATTACAGAAAATTCGATCGTAGATTACAAAAAAAAAAAAACAAAAATTTTGATCATGGATTACAAAAAAAGAAAAAAACAATTTGATCATGGATTACAAAAAGTTCGATCATGGATTACAAAAAACTCTATCATGGGTTACAAAAAAATAAAATTCAACCATGGATTACAAAAAAAAAACACAAACATTTTGATCATGGTTTGCAAAAAATTGGATCATGGATTACAAAAAATTCTATCATGGGTTACAAAAAAAAAAAAAAACAATAAAATTCGATCATGGATTACAAAAAAAGAAAAAAACAATTCGATCATGGATTAATCCAAAAACACAAAATTTCTCAACCATTTAATCCGTGAAAAAGCTGAATAAAGCTGTTTAATGCCTGCATATTAGATCACATGCCAAAAAAACAAGAAAAATGATAAAAAAATGACAAATTTTGAAGAATCCTGTCAAGAACACTGTGCAGCCCATGTTTTTCACGGGACTCGCCGATTCTATACAGTGAATTGGCGTGTCACTGTACAGAACCGCCCGGTTTTCTCTAGAACCGGGCAATTCTCGGTTTTTTGAGCTATTCGAGACGTCTACTGTCTATTCCCGAGTTGAACCGGGCGAGTCCGGTTCGACTTGGAATTTTTTTAATCACTGCTATCACAGATAGAGCAGCAATTTCCGTATCTGATGATGGTGATTCTGACTTGACTCAGTTGTGGCATATGCGATTGGGCCACATGGGTGCGACAGCTTTGGAGGAACTTAGCAAACGACAATTGATCAATGATGTGAAGAAGTGCAAGTTGGACTTCTCTGAGGATAATGTGTTTATGGTAAGCAGTGTAGGGTGCAGTTTCGCACATCAGAACATACCACACATGTATTCTTGATTATATTCATTTAGATGTTTGGGGCCCTGCATCGGTTATCTCAAAAGGTGGATCTCTATACTTTGTTTCCTTTATAGATGATTTCTCTAAAAGGTGTTGATTTACACATTGAAGAAAAAGGCAGATGTATTTAACATATTCAAGTAGTGGAAAGCTATGGTCGAAAGACACGTTAGAAAGAAGGTCAAGTGCTTGAGGACTGATAATGGTCACATTGAAGAAAAAGGCAGATGTATTTAACATATTCAAGTAGTGGAAAGCTATGGTTGAAAGACACGTTAGAAAGAAGGTCAAGTGCTTGAGGACTGATAATGGTGGAGAGTACACTTCAGCGGAGTGTGTGAATTTTTGCAAGAGCGAAGGAATTGTTTGTCACTTCACCACTTTGAAGACGCCGCAACAGAATGGAGTTGCTGAGCTCATGAACATGACACTTCTAGAAAAGGCTCGCAGCATATTGAGTAATGGTGGTTTGACATAGGACTTTTGGGCTGAGGAGGTCAATACGGTGTATTACTTCGTCAATAGGTCACCATCTACATCAATTGATTACAAAATACCAGAAGAGGTATGGTCTGGTAAACCTGTTGCTTATTTTCATTTAAGAGTTTTTGGCTGTCCTACTTATGTTCATGTGAAGGATGATAAGTTGAGTTCAAGGTCAAAGAAGTGTATTTTCCTTAGTTATGCGAATGGGGTTAAGGGCTATAGAATGTGGTGCCCAAATCTTAAGTCGCCTAAGTTTATTGTCAGTTGTGATGTTAAATTCGATGAGTCTGCCTTGTTTAAGAATATTCAAAAGGGTGCAGAAAAGGAAAATTGTAGCAGTAGTGATGCAGTTGAGGTGGAGTTGATAACTCTAGAACATACTCCAAATTATGTGCTAGAAATTTCCTGTGAGAGAGTGGAGGAAGATGTTGACCATGAGGAGGTCGTTGAATTTACTCCACTTGAAGAAGAGCCTCAGTTTGAAAAGAGAAAGAGAATAAAAAAGCCAGTTGTGTGGTACGATTTTGAGGACATGTGGCTTATGCATTGGCTGCCACAAGCCAAGAGCCATCCGTTTTTAAGGAAGCTACACATGATAGTGACATTAGCAGGTGAAGTGAAGGCATTGATGAAGAAATGAAATCTCTTTAGAAGAATTGTACTTGGTATCTCGTAAAGTTGCCTAAAGGCAAGAGAGCCATTGGTTGTAAATGGGTTTATAAGAAGAAAGATGGGTCACCTGAGACTGGTGGTGATTGATTTAAGGCACGTTTGGTTGTAAAAGGCTATGCACAGAAAGAAGGTGTTGACTATAATGAGATTTCTCTCCTGTTGTGAAGCACACTTCTATTCGGGTTTTACTAGCCATGATTGAATTGTTTGATTTGGAGTTAGAGCAACTTGATGTCAAGACTACATACCTTCATGGAGAGTTAGAAAGACATATTTATATAACTCAACAATAAGGCTTTGTTGTTGAAGGAAAGGAGGACAATGTCTGCAAGCTGAAGAAGTTGTTGTACGACCTAAAGCAATCTCATAGGCAGTGGTACGAAGATTTTGATACATTCATAATTAGACACAGGTATGTCAGATTTAAGTATGACAATTGTGTCTATTTTAAGAAATTGACTGATGGTTCGTTCATCTATTTATCGTTTTATGTGGATGATATACTTACTGATGCAAATAATTCTTTAGAAATCAGTAAATTGAAGACTCAACTTGGTAGAGAGTTTGAAATGAAAGACTTAGGTTCAGCAAAGAAAATTTTGGGTATGAATTTTCTTTGGGTATGGAGATTCGTAGAGATCGAAAGTTGGGTAAATTGTGGCTATCTTAGAAGGAGTACATTGAGAAGGTCCTCACTAAATTCGGGATGAAAATTCAAAGCCCGTGAGTACTACTCTTGATGCACATTTCAGATTATCGGCAGCATTATCTCTAAGTTCAGATGCTGAAAAGGAATAAATATCACGTGTTCCCTATGCAAATGCAGTTGGAAGCCTTATGTATGTAATGGTTTGCACTCATCTAGAATTTCACATGCCGTTAGTGTTGTTAGCAAATATATAGCTAATCCAGGAAAGAAGCATTGACATGTGGTAAAATGAATTCTACGTTACCTAAAGGGTACATCAGATGTGGGTCTGATGTTTGATAGAGATAGTAAGTTTGGTGACAAGGTTGTTGGTTATATTGATGCTGACTTTGCAGGTGATTTAGACTATAGCAGATCTATTATAGGTTATGTGTGTACACTTGTAGGGGCTCCAATAAGTTGGAGGTCGATGCAACAAACTGTTGTTGCCTTGTCTACGACTAAAGTAAAATACATAACTGTTACTGAGGCAGTAAAAGAAGCCATTTGGCTTAGAGGGCTTGTAAGCAATTTGAGCTTATGATAGGATGACACTTTTATTTATTGTGACAGTCAGAGTGCAATACATTTGGTGAAGAACCAGGTATATCATGCAAAGACGAAGTATATTGATGTCAGATACTATTTTATTTCTTGAGATCATAGCTTAAGGTGATATCTTGTTACTGAAGATTAACACAAAGAAGAATGTTGCAGATATGTTGACAAAACCAGTTCTATTACAGAAGTTCAAGCTATGCTTGGACTTGACTAATGTGTTGCCCAAGTAAGCGCCTATGATGGTGCATGTGGAGAAGATGGTCGATAAGAATTTCTTTTGGAATTCAAGCTAAGGTCGAGATTTGTTGATATTTATATTGAATTCTTGAATCCCTAATTTTAAGGGAATGATTTCCTTTAACTTAAGTTTCCTATTTATTTGGGTAGATCCTACTATTTAGGATCTAAGTTTGTGGATAAGTCTTACTTGGATTAAGATAGTCTTAGGTCCACATGGATAAGGATAAAGGTCCTTGTTGATAAAGTTAGGAAAATTGAAATTGGTTTGACGTACTTGTTTTTGAGGCTTTATTCTCTCCATAAAAAAGATGCTTTTTTAGAGAGAGAAAGCATGTGTGGAAAAGTAGGCCATACATAGGTGCACTTTTGGGTTTATCCTCTATTGTAGAGAGAGAAAGTGCATAGAGAAAAATAGAGGGAAACTTTGAGGGTTTCTGTTGGGAGAGAAAATTGTAGAGAAGAAGGCTTTGTGGGAGATTGAGTCTCCAGTTCTCAAGTAAGTTACCTTGTAATTTTCTTTTTTTGATTTAGTGAAAAATATCGATCGTATTCACTCGTGGATGTAGTCACAATTGTGACGAACAACGTAAATCCTGGTGTTCTTTTTTCTGTTATTTATTTCCTGCTTTGTTGTTTTTGCTTGTTGCTTATTTTTTGTCAATTCTCTTTCTCGTACTTTATTTGTCAAAAATCAACCCATTGGGTTTAGAGCTTCTGTACACAACACCGAGAACTCTACAATTAGTATCAAAGCATTAAGTGTGTACGAGGCTAAAGCAAGCATTAAGAAATTGATAAATGGTGGAGTTTGATGGATACGTGGCTTGAGGTAGAGAAATATGAAGACGAAGTGTTTCTAAAAATTCCATAATGGAGGCAAGCGAGAAGAAATCAAAAAATCTATTCAATGAAGGTTGCCAAGACAATTGTGGTGAATTTGCTATCAAGGTGGAGATTGTTGGGTTTCTTGATAGCCAAATCACTATACCCATATTTTCAAGGGTATTATGGTAAAAAGAAAAAAGTATTTCTTGGAAAGCAAGAAAGTGAAATCTATATAAGAGAATCAAAGAAGATATAATACCCATCCTTTTGAGGGTCACCCCTTTGGGGGTTATGTGAAAGGATCTCAAAAATGGAGATAGGTTTCCTTCAATAGAGAGAGATACGACCTCCAACAGAGAGGTAGTATTCCCATGGGTTTTGGGTTGGTAAGGATTCTACTTCTAGGGAGAGAATAACTATCGGTTGCTCTCGAGTTTATCTTTCCGGTGGCAGTTTTACAGTGGGAAAGAAGATAGAGATTGACAGTGTTGCTTGGTCGGGAGAGCGAGTTTAGAAGGGAAGATTGGTGATGGCCTTTTATCGATGTTTAGAGAGAGGTATATCAAAACTGTGTAATTTTCATTGTGATATTGGATTTCTAGTTCCTGAGGCCATGGATGTAGCCCCATAGGGTGAACCACACAAATCGTGTATTGTTGTGGTGTGTTTTTTTTTATGTTTGCTTTATTTCTTGCACTCGATTTATAGTTGTATTTATCTACTTCGCATTTAGCCAATCATGTACACGATCTTGGATGAGATCCTGGTATTTGGGATTCTCAGTTTCACAAGCTAGGGTTTCCAAGAACCCTACAACAAAAACATCAATGTCAGAACACATTTTTTAGTTCGGGTTTCTGAAATCTATCGACTATCCTCAACAACGATTTAGAGGTCCATTGGATCACTTTCTTCGAGGTATTAGACATCCTCGCCTTGGTAAACTCAAGATGCAAACATGTCTACATGAATTTATCTCCATGATACAATTGAGTTTGGTGAAAAATTTCTTTGAATTGCAATCTCTAGGGAAGCACATGAAACCTCGTTGATTGTGGTAGAACATAGCACAAAAGGCCAAATTTTCATAGAGTTCCCCAAATTTTGATGATTTTATAATCTCTTTGAAAGGAAATTAAACTAGTTATATATACAAGTAAGTGCCTTTTATTGTAGATCTACTGTGTTAAAGATGAAGCTATATCTCCTCAAACTGTGGGTTTCCTATTATGTAGGATGTTAGATCTCATGTTTTTAGGAAATTATTCCTATTCTTAGGGATTAGATAAAATCCTAATATTTTAGGGAAAGTTCACCTAAATATATGGGAAAGAGAATCTTTACTCATCCAATTAAATTTAGGAATGGGAGAGCCTCATGTGGATAGACTTTAGGTTTTCCTCTTCATAAAGAGAGCTTTGCAACGAGAGAATGTATGCGAGGGAAAATAGAGAGACAAAAGGTAAGTGTTTTTAGTCCTTTGGGTGAGTGTTCTAGAGAGAGCAAAACCCTCTTTTAGGACTAACGAGAGAAAGCTTATAAAGATTGGTATTCTTAATACTTATATGATATTTTTTTTGATTAGTGAAAGAATTATTACTGCCCCGTTGAGGTAATCAATTTGCCGATTACCTAAGTCTTCGTGTTTTGTTCTTTTAATTTTTTGCATTATTTCCTTTTCTTTTATTTTTCTCAAATCTTGGTTTTTATCCTATGCAATTGGTATCAGAGCCTTAAGGTTTAAGATCTTTGCTGGGCACGAAGTTTGCTGTATATAACATATATATGAAGATTGTTGAAGGAAGCTCAACTATATATGAAATTCCAAAATTTAATGGTTCAAGTTTCTCAACCTAGAAGTTAAAGATGCATGCGATGTTGGTAAAGATGCTTGTATAGGACGTTAAATAGCAAATAAATGAAACTTGCAAAGATGGATGATGAAAAACTTGATGAGAATGATGAGTTGGTCAAGGAAGATATTCTTTTGGCATTAGATGGATATGTTTTATTCAAGGAAAAAGTTTATATAAGGGAGAGGTCTCAAACAATCAAATTAAGGTATGCCTTAAAAATTCACAAGAAGAGGTTGTTTCGATGCTGAAAAACGTTCGATTCAATCATCTCAACATTAAGATTTACGGACAAGAGAAAAAATAGATTTCAAGTCTTAAAAATAGTGCATCCTGTAATGTATTATATACACTTTCAATTTTCAAGTAGAAACAAGTGATCATAGATCTGCTACATTATTTTTTAATATTTAAAATTTATAATTAGAGATAAAAATAAATTTTTAGGTCATCATAGATATATTTGTTACTAAAACAATATATTTTGACACTATTTGAATGTGCCCTTACTTTGATTGTTAAGCGCTTCAACCTTATACAAACCACACCTTTTATTCAATGTTTCCTTAGAAAATAAGACAAAAGATTTATGGGATGGGCTGAAAAATACTTATGAAGGTATGACTCTTCCAAATAAAAATTTTCTTCGTTAATTTTAAGTGATTGATTGTGATTCTTTGCAAGGGCACTTAAATGAGTTTAATGCCTTGATTAGCAAGTTGATAGCACTAGATGTAGAATTAATGAAGAAGATAAGGTTTTACTTTGTTCTACGGAAGAATCATGGGATGGGCTGATCATGAATCGCAATGGTGTGAAGTCTCTTGAATTGTTGATTATTTTGTTTCAACATTTTTTATAGAGGAGTCTAGGCGAAAGCTTAGTCAGGAATATTGTAGAAATGTATTATAGCATTGGGTAGATCAATGGAGAGAACTACAAAAACGAGTCAGTCGAGATCCAAGTCGATAGGGAGTAAGAAAATGAAGTCTTGGAGCTATGGAAATTTAGGCAGTGTGAAGAAAGACTATAAGGCCAAAAAAAAAAAGAAACTACAATGCTCTTAAATCTGGTCATAATGAGAATCCTAATTCAAGTGAGTCTCAAAGAAATCTAGAAGAAATTGATGTTTCCAAAGATAGGGAAGTTTTGTGGATAGGGAGGGAGTTTTACAATATTAGTTCGTTGATTCGGGTGCATCATTTCACATGACTCCAATAGGGATTGGTTTTATAAATTACTAACCATGTGATAGAGGTATTGTTTACATAGTAAATAATTACTCGTATAAAATAGTGGGAGTAGGAGATATGAAGATCAAGACATTTATTGGATTACGTGCACAATCCCAGGTGTTAGACATGTTTCAAGTCTCATAATGAGTCTCTTATCCTTGAGATAATTTGATGAGCAAGGTTTCAAGTTTACAGGAGGAAATAGATATTTGGAAATTTCAAATGTAGCACTCGTAGCTGCCAAAGGAGAGCTAGTAGGTGATTTCGACATAATTATTGGAAAAATAGTTTTGGGAAAGGTAGCTATTAGAGAGGTAGATTCCTCCTTGATATGCCACGTACATTTGGGCCACATGAGCAAGCATGAACTCAAGGTATTTTTCGATAAACATCCTCCATTGTTTAAAATATTTTAATTTAGTCATGCTTATTTAGAAAACAAAATAAATTGCACTTTGCTTTATCCACCATCAGAAGTAAGGATGTTTTAGAATTGATTCATTTGGATATATCAGAATCACCTTGTCGATATGGGGGTTGCTACATATTTTATCACTTTTATAGATAATTTTTCAACAAAAGTGTGGGTATATATATATATATATATATATATATATATATATCTTTTATGCCTTAACTTTTTTTTTAAAATTAAGACCTTGGTAGAAAATTAGAAAGACAAGAGCATCAAGTGTCTAAGAATAGATGATGAGAAAGAATCTTATTCTAGTTAATGAATAATTTTTATAGTGAGCATGATATTGCTAGGCAATTGATAGTTCTTGAAACACCTAAGCAAAATGGTATTCCTCAGAGTAAGAATCGTACTATTATGGGGTGTACCAAATGTACATTGAGTACTGTAGGGTTAGAGCAATGTTTTTTGGCAGAAGCAGTTTATACATCTTGTTTCCTAATTAACAACTCTCCCAATGTTAATATTGGCTACAAGACACCATAAGAGGTTTCAATATGTACACCAGGTGAGCAAAAGTAATTTGTTGCAGGTGGATCTTAATGAAGAAGAATGGTCTTGATGATGCTGTTGAAATGTATAAAGCTTGATTGGTTGTGAAAAGTTATACTAAAAAATATGGTATTGATTTTGATGAAAATTTCTCTCTTGTTGTACACATGGCTATATTAGAGCTGTTTTTGCTATGGTTGTTGTTTTTAATTTAAAGTTGGAACAAGTAGATTGGAAAATCAAATTTGGTGATTTAAAAGAAGAAATTTTTATGACCCAACTTGAGAGTTTTATTAAGGAAGGAAAATCAAATTTGGTTTGTAGGCTCAAAAAATCATTGTACGGGCTGAAAAATACACTTACGTATTGGTAGAAATGATTTGATTCTTTCATGCAAGACTTGAATTTTCGTCATATGTGAAGCTAACTATTGTGCCTATATTCATGGTTAATGTGATGGAAGCTTTATTGTCATGTTCTTGTATGTCAATGACATGATTCTTGTAGGACCAAATAAAGAGAATATTGCAATACTTAAAGCCCAATTGGTTGGGGAATTTGAAATGAAAGATTTGTGACGTATTAATCAAAATTTGGGATGAGTGTACTTAGAGATAAGAAGAACATGAAAATTTGGTTAACTCAAAAGAATTATGTGGAAAAGGTTCTGTAGCACTTCAATATGTAGAATGCTAAACTAGTTAGTAACCCATTTTTTTTGCATATATAGTTGTCTTCAAAACAATGTCCTAGTACCTAATTGAAAGACACAAATGTCTCAAGACTGTATTCATTAGCAATTATGAGCCTCATGTTTGCTATGGTTAGCACCAGACCCTTTATAAAATAAGCAGTAGGAGTTGTGAGCATACATGGCAATTCCTGGTATTATCACTTGACTGTTGGGAAGTGGATCCTTCGTTATTTGAAGGGAACTTGTAATGCCGGTATTTATTACTATGTGATGGATTTGAAAGTCGCCGGTTATGTTGATGCAAAGTTTGCAAGTGTCTTGGATAAAATAAGGTCTACTACTGGCAATGTTATTTCTTTAGAAGGTGATGTAGTGTTTTGGTTACCGAGGTTGCAGTCTTTTAGCTTTGTCATCTACAAAGGTTGAGTATATGTCACTTAGGCATGCACCTAAAGAAGTAATTAGCCAAACATGTTATTTAGTGGGTTTTCAGTTGTGCAAGAAGAGATACTGCTTGATTGTGATAACCAAAGTACTTTTTTTTTTTAAGCAAGGAATCTAACCTTCAATGATAGGATTAAGCATATAGATGTTTAGTACAACTTTGTTTGTGACGTAGTAGAAGATGAACGATTTTTATTGCAAAAAATTCATACTAATGACAATCTAGCAAATATGTTGGCTAAGCCCATTGGGAAAGGGAAGTTTACTTGGTACATGACATCTTTGGGGCTTGTAGTACTTGTTGATTAGTTTTTGGTGGATAACAATTTCTTCAAGAAGATTAGTTAGATTGGAAACATGTCTTCAAGTAGGAGATATTAAAGATGAAGCTATATTTCCAAGAAATATAGGTTTCCTTTTATATAGGATATTCAATCTCATGAATTTAGCAAAGGATTCCTATTTGTGGGGATCAGTTATTGTCAAGATTTAGAGCAATTTGAAGGGAACGATTTTTCAATATTGTATTACCCAAAACATGGGGTATTTGCAGAGAGTACAAGAGGTTCCAATCCCTTGATTGCAGGGGTTTATGTAACAAATAAATGGCTATCCTACTAAATTATAATGTGTCTAGTAATACAAAATTTGAAATTCAAATCAAGATTTGAATTTCAATTCAAAAATATTAGTAACTCTCAACATTTGAAATTCAAATCAAGATTTGAATTTCAATTCAAAAATATTAGTAACTCTCAACATTTGAAATTCAAATCATTCAAGGTTTGAATTTCAATTTGAAACTATTAGTAACTCCCAATACTACCCCTTAAGTTGGAGCATAAACATTGAGTATGCCCAACTTGCTTGCGAGAAATTGAAATTACTCTTTTCCAAGAGCTTTTGTGAATATATCGGCTCTTTGAGAACTAGTTGGGACATGAGTAGTAGGAATGAGGCCCTGTTGATTTTTTTTCGCGAACTAGATGACAATCAAAATATGTTTTGTTCGCTTATGAAGACTGGATTGGCAGCAATATGTATGGCTGATTTTTTGTCACAATAAAGCAGCATGGGGCCATTATGAGGAATGCCAAGATAAGACAAGAGGTATTTTAGCCAAGTAAGCTCACAAGATGCAACTGCCATGGAACGATACTCTGCTTATACAAATGATAGTGAAACTATATGTTGTTTCTTAGTTTTCCAAGATATGGGGCTATCTCCTAGCATAGTGCAGTAACTAGTAGTCGAGCGTTTCATCATTGGGCAACTAGGCCAATCAAAGTCACAGTAGGCAGAAAGTTGTAGACTACTATTAGCAGAGAGCAAAATTCCTTGGCCAGGTGTCCTTTTTAAGTAATGAAGAATTCAAGTGGCAGCATCTAAGTGTGGTTTTCTAGGTTGATTCATGAATTGGTTGAGGATGTGGACAGGGTAGACATTGTCTGGCCTTGTTATTGTGAGATATATAAGTCTACCAATCAACCATCGATTAGGCGCGGGGTTATCTAAAAGAGGTCCATCTTTGGCATTCAATATTAAATTCTGTTCCAAGGGAAAGCAACTGATTTTGCAGCAAAAAAACCCATGTCTTGAAGAATTTCAACGGTGTATTTCCTCTATATGAGAAGAATTCCTTTCTTAGAATGAAGAATCTAAATGTCAAGAAAGTATGTCAAAGGACCTAAATGCTTGATATGAAATAGACCTTTGAGAAAGGTCTTGATAGTATTAATGGCATTAATATCGTTGCCGGTGATCACGATATTATCTACATAGACCGGGACATATGTGCATGTATTGCCATTAATGTTGGTGAATAAAGAATAATCCGCCTTTGCTTGAAAATATCCTACTGCTAGTAAAGCGTCTGAAAATTTGGCAAACCATTGCCTAGAAGCATGTTTAAGTCCATAAAGGAACTTATTCAAATGGAAAACTCAATGCTTTCCCTTAAGCTAAAAACCCAGCGGTATCTTCATGAATACCTCTTCATGTAAATCACCATGCAAAGAAACATTTTGAACATCAATTGGTGCAAAGACCAATTTTTTATAGCAGCAATTGCAAGAAGACAATGAATAGTTGTAAGCTTTGCTATGTGAGTAAATGTTTCATGATAATCAAGCCTCTCATTCTGGTTATATCTTTTGGTGACTAATCAAGGCTTGTAACGCTCGATAGACCTATCGGCTTTGTATTTTATCTTGTAGACCCATTAGCAACCAATAGTTCTTTTGACGGGAAGTAGTTCAACCAAGGACCATATGTTATCGGCTTCTAATGCAGTTATCTCTTTGCTCATGGCTTCTCTCCAATTTGGATAAGTGGATGCTTGTTTAAAAGAAGTGGGTTCAGTTGTGGTAGAAATTGTAGCTGCAAAAGTTTTGCAAGAGGCTAAAAGTCTGTAATAGAGATGACAAAACTTAAAGGATATCGAACATCTTAAATTGTTTGAGGAAAAGCTGTAGCAGGCTGAGAATGCACAATGATGGAACAATGATAATCTTATATATGTTTAGGAGGTTAGCGAGATTGGTCGAAATGTAGGGGGGACATTTGGGGGTGTAAGTGGTGATGTAGATGGTGAGGGAGGTGTGACAGAGGTTGGAGATGAAGGACACTGCTCAACAATGTGGGATGAATCAATTGGGTATGGGAAGGTCAGGTAATGGTTGTGGAATAACAATGTTTGATGGGTTTGGGGATGATGAAGACTCCAAAAATGGGAAGCAATGCTCATGAAAAACAACATCTCTGCTGGTAAAACCTTTGTGGTTATCAAGGTCATATAAACGAAATGCTTTTTGACCATGAGGGTAATCAATGAATATACATTGGCATGACCGAATGTCAAATTTGTATTGATGATGTATGTTATAAGCATAACAAAGGAAGCCTAACACCTTTAAATGTTTATATGATGGAGGAGAGTTGAAAAGAGCCTCATGTGGGCTTTTGCCATTTAAAATAGGGGTAGGTAAGCTATTGATAAGATATATAGTTGTGAGAATGCAATCTCCCCAAAAAGGAAGAGGTAAATTAGCTTGAAAGCGTAAAGCCCGTGCAACCTCGAGGAGATGACGGTGTTTACATTTAGTAATTCCATTTTGTTGGGGTATTGTAGTACAAGAGTGTCGCTGAGGCATACTATTTATTTGAAAAACATTTTGTATATCTTTGGAGAAAAACTCAGTTCTATTGTCCGTGCGAATGGACTGAATTGATCAATGGAATTGAGTTCTAACCAAGGCAAAAAAGATTTTAAATATTGATTCGTTTAAGATTTGTATCGAATTAGAAAAATCCAAGTGCTACGACTAAAATCATCAACCAAAGTTAAAAAATAATGTGCTCCTGAACGAGATGGGGTTGCATAACCTCCCCATGTGTCACATGCATAAGTTGAAAATGGGTAGTAGTAGAAGTCGTACTTTTAGGAAAAGAAAGTCACAACTATTTGGCCCTAGGGCATATATGATAATGCCAATTATTAGAGGAAAAAATGTCTGAGTGTTTTCTAATAAGAGAATGTAAGCGAGCATGAGAATGGTGACCTAGGCACCAATGCCACATATCCATGGGGATTGAATTGTGAACTGGGGATGCAAAGATGGCTTTGGGTGAATGAAAGATATAAAGCCCATTGCGCTCTCTACCCGCTCCAATCGTCGTCCTTGATAACCAGTCCTGAAAAGTACAATGGTTGGAGGAAAAAGTTATTGAGCATTGTATATTAGATGTAAGCTTTTGAACAAAAAGTATATTGTATGAGAAGGATGGTACACACAAAACATTATGCAAAGTTATTCGTTCGGAAAGAATAATAATGCCAATACGAAGAACAGGTGAAAAATTACGATTTGGCAGTTTTACAGGATTAGTGGGTAATGAAGGCTCTATAGATGAAATAAATGATGGAGAACAATCAATATGGTCAGTAGCACCACTGTCTATGAACCAGGTATCATTGAATGAAGAAAAGGTAGAGCAACAAAGATTACCTGCGAGATTGGCCAAGTGACTTGAACTACTTGCATGTAGCATTTGCAAAAGTCAACGGTGTTAGTCAAATGTAATTGAGGATGTTGACTTTCAGACGAAGAATCCATGGTGTTGTTACTCATGGCTCACGAAACTTTAAAGAAAGGGGAAGTACAACAACGTGGAGTTTTCTAAATTGTAGGTTGTGTGATATTATGCCACACAAAAAAATACTTAGGTAGAAAGAGAATATTACAACAACCACATTAGATGACGTTTGACCTAAGAGATATTTGTAGATTTAGAGAAGCAAACATAGAGAGAGAGAGAGAGAGATAGATGCTTTCTATTGAATGGAAAGGTAAACTTTATTGAAGAAAACTAAGATTTTGCAAGAGCAAAGCTCAATTGCTGGAGCACGCACCAAAATTTGCTGGAGTAAAACGTAGAGAGTGATAGATGTAAGCTTTTGTTGAATGGAAAAGGAAGCTTAAAAGAAAATTTTGCGTGAGCAAAATTCAAAAAACGAAGCACGCAGCAAAAAATTGCACGATCAAAATGTAAAATCTATGCAAGCAAATTTGAACGAGAAAAATAAAATAATTGCACGACCAAATCTTTGGAGAAGGTTAATGGATGCAAGCTGAAAGCTCTGGTACCATGTCAAGATTTGGAGCAATTTGAATGGAATGATTTTTCAATATCATATCACCCAAAACGTGGGGTATTTGTAGAAAGTACAAGAGGTTCCAATACCATGATTGCAGGGATTTATGTAACAAATATAGAAGATGTAATATGGTTATCCTACTAAATTAGAATGTGTACAGTCATATAAAATTTGAAATTTAAATCAGGATTTGAATTTTAATTCGAAAATATTAAAAACTCCCAACATTTGAAATTCAAATCATTCAAGATTTGAATTTCAATTCGAAATTATTAGTAAATCCTGGAGAAACTTTACCTAAATATATGGAAGAGAGAAGGTTCATTAATTTAATTAAAATTAGGAATGGGAGAGGCGAAGAGCCTCATGTACTTTTGGTTTTCTTCTTTTCAGAAGAAAGCTTTGTAGAGAGAGAAGGCAATTTGTCGAACTAGATAAATCGTTATATTTGCTCTTTTAATTTTCCGCACTATTAGTTTTTCTTTTATTTTTGTCAAACCTTAGTTTTTATTCGCCAGCCCGATTATGTTCGGATTGGACAAAAGTATCGACAAACGTAACAAAGATGTACTCATGTGTGGCCAACTTTTGGGGCAAACAAACTTCATCAATGGATGGAAGGCACGTGCCACTGATGGGATCATGATGCAGTGTTTGTGCTTGAAACCTCAAATGCTGTTAAAAGCCAGAACCATAGACTTAACTGTCGTCAGAAGTGTTTAGTTATCTCATTATGTTCACATATTGTTATGTGAATCAATCCTTAAGGGTTTGTCATTAGCCATTTAAAGTTGTACCTTCAAGAATCCCATTCTATAGAACTTTTTGGTTGGAGATTTAGAAATATTACTTTTTCTCTATAAATTTGGCATTAATTCTCAAAAGTATTGAAAGGGGAATATTTTATAAATAAAACAAGCTTATTTTTATTATTTTTTTAAAGTTGATTTTTAAAGTATTTGTTTCTAAGGACTTGTATCTTGGAATTCGGGTAGTAGCTCGGTGGTTGGGACCTTGTGGGTCCAGCATGACGTCCCGATTCCAATCCTGTCCCTTGAGTACATAAAAATCATGAGTCCATCCTCTTTATATCAAGTTCTAACAAGGTTTAAAAGCAAGGATCAATGACCCAAATTGCCCATCCAAAAAATCGGTCAAGTTCGGTAGGTTGTTGGTTTAGATCGGTGATTCAGTCGAATGATAAAAATTTCAAAACTTAGAGAACAAAAAATTGAAAAAAATTAGAAAATAAAGGTGGGGGCTAGATCTGGCCAATTCTCTAGTAGAATTGGTTCATAGAGTGAACCGGGGTTTCCTGATATTTTAGTAGAACTAGGGATGGCCACTCAGGTTCAGTATCCAGATCGGCTGGTTCCCATGTGGTCGCTGTTTTTCTTAAACCTTGGGTTTTACAGAGCAAGATTTGGATACCAATGTGCTCCAAAATAGGAGAAAACTACCATTAATGATATTATTAGAGGTACTCCCCTCAGCAACTATTGAGAACAATCCTACCTCTTTTCCTAAAGACAAAAAAAGAGGTAACTTTGTTTCAAGCTCTTGGTTTAAGATCCCAGAAGGAGAAAACTGTTGTATGTTAAATTGTTAGGGGCATTTTAGATATGTTGTCCAAATATGGGATTCATGTAGTTACTCTGACCTAGAAATATCAGCTTCAGTGTCGCACCAGCACCACTCAACCCAACCAGTTCACCACACTACAAAGAGAGTGAGAGGCCAGGCTATCTTCTTGGCTTCTTCTTCTCTCTCTCTAAACTCTCTCTTCTCCTTGTGTGTCTCTTAGTGCCAGCTATCAGTGGCCTATTGTGGCCACAACAACACCTCCAAGTCCTCCTTTTTAAGAACAAACAACCCCCCTCCTATTTCCTCATTCCCAACCAAAGAGAGAGGAAGAAAGAGAGAGAAAAAGTAGCAGAGTGAGAGATGGGTGAGAGGAGTGTAGCAAGCTTGGCACTATGCCTAAGCATCATGTTTTTGGTGAGCAACACAGCGAGCGCATGTTGCGGGTGCAAGAAGGCACCGCCTGTCCTGTACTACCCCCCGCCCTATGCGTACCCTTCCTGTCCTAAGGATGCATTGAAGCTTGGAGTGTGCGCCGACTTGCTGAGCGGCCTAGTCAATGTGGTGATCGGGAGCCCGCCCTCAGGCGATAAGTGCTGCCCTCTCCTCTATGGCTTGGCTGACCTTGAAGCTGCTGTTTGCCTTTGCACCGCTATCAAGGCCAATGTGCTCGGTATCATCAAAGTAGAAGTGCCTGTTGCTCTTTCTCTCTTGATCAGTGCTTGTCAAAAGACGATCCCCCCCGGCTTCGTGTGCCCTTGAGTGCTCCTCTTATTCCTTCTCCTCCCTCCCTCTCTCTCTCTCTCTCTCTCTCTCATTCTCTCTTCCCATTTTTAATATATTGCTTCCTATTCTTCTCTCTCATCCCCCAATCTAAGTTGGGAGTTTGTTTGATTTCCTTAGTGATGTGGTAATAAGGTTGAACTTGCCTGTGTAAGTTGAGCCTGTGTAAGTTGAGTCTATGTGTGGCTGAGGTTCTATAATCTCCTATGTTTCTTTGTCTTCTATAGTATGGAACTTTGTATTTTTTTTATAGTGGTGTTTTATTTGTGTAAAGTTCTGACCCTTTGGTGCCAAAAGGGCTGTAAAATGTACAGCTCTTTTGACTCTGGTAAGAGGGATGTGTTCTACTTTGTGTTTTCCAGTGGCATTGGATGCTAGATTATTGTTTGTTGCTGAATATGTTTCCTCAATAAAGATGGGGCAGATTCCATTTCTTTTGTTGGCTTGCTTCTTTGCTTTCCTTGGGAAAGAGTCTGGTCAGTTACGAAATCATGCAAGGAAATTGAGTTTGTGTGAGAGCTTCAAATGGCATCTTGTATGAAGGAGGTGGTGTAAATTGAAATAGGAAAATATATTAAAATAGATATTATTTTCAAGCATTTAGTATTTTTCCTTTTTTATCCCATTCCAACTCAAAATTATGTATATTTTGATGGGTATATTTTTCTCCTTATTGGGATTGATAATAGACAGCATATGTTCTCTAATAGCAGCATGACAACATCACCTTTAACCCTAGTCATAACTCTTTTTATCTTTTTTGTTCCCTTCGTCTTATCTCTGCTATTTCGTCTTCTCCTTCTAAACTCGTTTTTTTTTCTTTCTTTACTATCAGTTTCTGATCCTTGTATTTTATCATTATCTCAATGAAATATACTTACCATTCAAAAAAAAAAAAAAAAAAAATTGTAAACTAAAAAGAAAACCTTGCCCGGGGATATAACGTAGACCATAAGACCTATACTCCTAGACCCTAGACCTATAATCCTATAAAATCTTATTTTGGCTACAACATATTTTTAAAAGTCTAATGGAAGGGTAGACCAATCTGAACCACTGTATTTATGAAGAGAAATAAAACAAACCAGAAAGCATTTCAATGAAAAAATGTTTTGTGTTCCCAAAATTTGGATGAAATAAGCCTTGACTGCACTACAATAATATGAGAAAGCATTAGAATGCTCAAGAAATTGGGGAAGCCCAATCTTTTTATCAGAGAAACACTATTTCCGCAGAAACTAAAACCACTTGGTTGGCAATTAAAAACACTTGGTTGGCAATTTCTGTCACTAAAACCATCAAACAATACAACATATGAAAGACAATTACCACAAAAAGAGAAAAATAGAAAAAATAATGAGGACAACTTGAAAATTAGCATTACATTCTAGAAAAAATCATAAATAGTTCACGATAACTACACCAGGAAGCTAACAATCATACAAAAAACTTATAGTAATGAATTTGTTTTTTATTAGTTTTATGAAGGACTTCTACATATGTTTGAAATTGAGACGAACATTCATTAAGTAGATGTTGATCGTAACAACTGGATATAAGGGCTAAATTTATGCAAATCTACAGTCTTTTCAAGATATATATTATGAAAACATAAGCAACAAAAAAAATTAAACGAAGTTATAGCAAATACTTGTTGTAGATCAACCCTATGACTTTAAAAATAGTAACCCCGAATGACTTGTTGGCGTTAGCCTCATTGAGTAGATTTCCAATAGAAGCCACAATTTTGGATTCTTATAAAAAAAAAAAAAAAAAAAAGTTGTTGATGCTAATAATTGTTTTGAGAATAGAACGGCATGTAAAATGGATTTGGGGCTCAAATTTGGAACTAAAATAGCCCTAAATGAACCCTAAATCAACCAAAACAGAGACCCGGGGGGTGCCGGGGGGGTCCTGACAAAAAATCCCAAAAGTTGCATAACGGTTGTACTCAACTACTCTGAAAAGACTCATTTGAGACTTGGGAATCACCTGTTCTACTGAAGGACAGTTCTTTAGTGAATCCATTATGTCGAGTTCAATTAAGATGAGTCCCTGGTTCAAAGGCCTCTTAAACTAAGGATCGCTCAACATCAAGTGACTCGAGTGATCAGGAGCCCAATTTATCAGTTTCTTAAATATTAATGCATAGTTTGTGTTGAAACTGCATATAGGATTTATGTGAAGCATTTTCCCCACCATAGATTATCCCAAGGCCAACCTATTGTTCTAACCTCTTGAAAATAGGAATTGGGTATGGGCTTTTGAGTGGTTAGTAGTTGAAGCCAAGAAATGCTACATCTCAAGTGCGGTTC
>NW_006500125.1:1950584-1982709 GCF_000471905.2 Amborella trichopoda | reverse complement strand
CCTATCCCCCTGTGTGCCTTGCCTCCCACGACTTTCTAGGTGACTAATGGGAAAGACATTGCAATTAAAGTATTAAGATTGTAGATCCTACATCAATCTCGCTACCATGGCTTTGGCTCAATGGTGAGTCGTTCAATTTGTAGGGGCGATAGGCCTTGGGTTTGGACAAGTGTTCTTAGGATCACATGGACTTGTTTTTGAGGGTGGGGGAGAGAGAAAGTGAGTCTGTTAGATTTATATAACTCCCTATAAAACAACAAAAATTGCAATATAGCAAATTGAGAACTTTTTTTAAAAGTTCAGCGAAAGTTTTCACATTTGGATATCGGATTTTGCTTACAAGCAAAACTAGTGACAGATTAGTGTGCAAAAGGAAGTATTAGCATTTGGTGAAAATGGCTTAGGAAGAAGTTGTTGTGGTAAACCAAGGCAAAACCAGTAAAAACTGGTGTTTCTACCGGTCCATTGTCTTGAATAAGTATGAAGTGTATGTAATAACGGCTAAAATGGAAGAGAATGGGCTGGAGCCTTGGCGGTAGTATCAATGAGCTTTATGATGAAGTCTCTGACTTCATTCTCTATAAAGGGTAGGGGCCCAAAAATTCTTAACTTACCCTTAAAGGCCTAAATCCCCACCGACATACCACTTTTTTTTACTTACCCAAAAAAAGGGTTGAAATGAAAATACTTATCAAGAGCTCGCAATATACATATATCATCACTATAATACTTTCAAGAGCTCTCAATATTCATGTATCATCAATATAGTACTCGAATTGCTACTCACTCAAAGTTCTCAGTCTGAGGCGGACAACTCCCAACTCTTTCAGATAAGATTTTTATTATCGGTATGTAGGTAAGCATGGCGGAATTTCAAAATTTCAAGTTATTTATCTCATCAATACTTGAATGGTGGCTCTCTTTTACCTTCTTATTTCTCTCTTGCCAAGTTATCCGATTATGGTAAGAAGAGAGACCTTCCAACTTTATAAGGGAACTTGTTTGGAAATTACTTTTTGAGCAAGTTATTATGAGGTTTTCAATATTTTAGTGGCTATCATGAGTTATCAAATCTTCAAAACTAGGAAAGGGGCTGCGTCGTGGTGGTAGCACCCCCATACCTAGTTGCCACATTGTGGTTTCTAACCGTGCTAATACCACCTATTAATAATTTCAAAAAGGCTAACTCCATAATTTATTTGAAAAAACAGGATAGGGCCTGTCTTCCCGACTGAATTATCTAAAAAAAAAGAAAGAAAAAAATCCCCAAAATACTATTTGGCATATGTGATGGGCAAAATATCAAGTGATGCAAAGAGATGGTCATGCCTCCCTCTTTTAGCTTTGCACAAGTAGCAGATGTTGTCCACTTGGAGTTCCCCATTGATGGATTATATCATTAGTGAGTAGCATATTTTGGTATGCCTATGAAGAGAACTGGGATGGCCTTTTCCTAATGTCCCTTACAATATTATTTCTACTTCCATGTTATCTAATCACTTGACGTGAATTCTTGAGAGATAAGCCTCCATTTTGAGAAGCCATTCAAGTGATTTATTCTACATCTTCATTTCAAACTAGTTTTTTTGATGATTGAGAAGTGTTATTTATTCCTTTCCAACCCCATAGTATCTCCTTGTTGCTCTAAATGTGGTATCTCCAAAGTTACTTTTTTTTAATTATTAAGCTCTAAACCTGATAGGTTGATTTTTGGTAAATAAAATACAAGAAAAAGAATCGACAAAAAACAAGCAACAAACAACAAAAATAAAGCAGAAAATAAATAACAAAAAAAAAAAAACACCAGGATTTACGTGGTTCGTCACATTTGTGACTACATCTACGGGCGAAGACGATCAATTTCTTTCACTAAATCAATGATCACTAAATCAAAGAAATAAAATTACAAGGAGAACCGGAGACTCAATCTCCCACAAAACCTTATTCTCTATAATTTTCTCTCTCTATAAAACCCCTAAAAGTTTACTTCTATTTTTTTGTATGTACTTTCTCTCTCTACAAGAGAGGACGAACCCAAAAGTGCACCTATGTATGGCCTACTTTTCCACACATGCTTTCTCTCTCTAGAAAATCATCTTTATATATAGAGAATAAAGCTCCAAAAACAAGTACGTCAAACCAATATCAACTTTCTCCCTATCCATGTGGACATAAGGCTCTATCCTAATCTAAGTAGGACTTATCCATCAACTTAGATCCCAATAATAGGCTCTATCCAAATAAATAGGAATTCTAACTTAAAGATCCTTTTAAATTACGGATTAAAGAATTCAAGATAAGTATCAACTTCTTCCCCAGTTGCCAATTCTCATTTAATTTGGATAGTAAGTTCAAGTTGAACTCCTTGATTCTTTTGATACTTATACCAACTTCACTCTTTGGTCTGCAAATTGAGTCCTTTGACTAGAATTGGGTATCTTGGGCTAGATTTCCCATAAGGAAGTCCCTTTAAAGCTTTTCAAGAGTATTTATTCTAATTGAGGGAAGTCTAAACATGGAACATAAGTTGAGTGTAATTGGGTTGAGGTAAGAGTTTATTACAGTTTAGCCTTTTTGAGCATGAAAAGATTTGAACTCCATCTTTAAGCACAGGGATTATCTACAAAGAGACCATTTATTTTTTGTTTATGGAAGTCACAATCATTCTCATTCATTAGATGTTAAATTGGATGGCTTGGAGTGAGTTACAAAATCCGAGAAAACTCTTTTGCTCTCTCTCTCTTCTACTTTGATTGCATGGTTAGTCTTCTGAATTGTAAACTACTACATGATTGCTTAGAAACTGAACATTTTTTTTCTTTTGATGGGTGCATAATTTCGCTTCTTAGATGGGTCTATAATTTAATTTTAGATATTTAATTTTTTCTACTGACATGTAATTCTATCTATTGGCATTACAATTACTGGGATAATCTTTTTCTTTGAAGAGTGGTTTGGCTCGCCTGGCTATATATTAGCATTACAATTAGTGGGATAATCTTTTCCCATTTTCTTGAAGATTGGTTTGGCTCGCTTTCACAAGGAGGCTAAAGTTTGGGAATATATAACATGTGTTAAGTTTGTGCTTACCAATTGGTGGGTTTTTGAGGTCGTTTTCGTTATTATACTTGCACAAGAGAATGAACGAACAGCTAAGAACATAAATACGTGGTTTCTTCGTGTGCATTTTATGGCAATTGTTTTCAAATATCAATTTTCTAGTGGGCACCTAGAGGGAATGAACCAAACTTGCAAGACTAGGTTGTACTTGAGGTTTAATGTGTTTTTGGAAATTATGGATGGGGATTCTTATGTAATCGACCTTTTCAATTAAGTCCACTATCAAGTGTAATTTGTTATGGTTTTGTTCATGGAGTCATGAAATATTTGTAATAGCCACTTGAATTTATGGTTGTATCTTCTTTTATTTTATTTTATTTTTTTTTGGAAAGGGGAGGCTTGGGGGAGAGAGACATAGAGACAGAGCACAACTAACTCCTTATATGCTTGATGGGAACTATTCGTTGTGCGAAGCCTATTTCCATTAAGATGTTTATCCTGTTTTGAAAAGTTCCTTTTATTAAGGGAAGTTAATACTTATAGATATGGGTTGTAAATAATGAGTTTTCCGATGTATCTTGAAGTTCTTATTTTATAGGAAAGATAACCTAATTAAACTAGGAATGGAAAAAGATGGTCATGTGGATCTCTTAAACTAGGAATGGAAAAAGATGGTCATGTGGATCTCTTAAGTTCTCTTTTACCAAAATAGTTTTGTAGAGAGAAAATTCAAGATAAAAAAAAAAAAAAAAAAAAAAAAAAATAGAAGAAAGAAAGAAAGAAAAGAAGAGAGAAGGGGTTGGTTTCCTTTAGTTCTTAGGTGGGTGAGAGAAAGCTTGAATCTATTATGTTCTCCATGCTTGCATGGTATTTTTCTGATTAGTGGAAGAGAACTTTGCTAGCCTGTGGATGTAGACAATTTGCCGAAACATGTAAATATTTGTGTCTTCATATTTTAATTTTCTGCACAATTTTTTTTTTATGTTATTTTTTTTCAAGCCTTTGTTATTATCCTCTATGATTGGTATTAGAGTCTGGTTTAAGATCCTTGTTAGGCATAAGGTTTGTGGTGGATTGCAGGAAAATGGATATAGGAAATTCAACCAGATATGAAATTTCAAAATTTGATGGTTCGAATTTATCAACCTAAAAATTAAAGATGCAAGCGATGTTGGTGAAAGTTGGTTGTGTAGTGGCTTTAAAAGGCAAAGAAAATAAACATGCAAAAATGGATGATGAGGAATTGGCCAGAGCATATACTTTTTTAGCACTCGATGAGTCCATTTTATTCAATGTCTCATTAGAAACTACCACAAAAGATTTTGTAGGATGGCTGAAAAATACTTTTGAAGGTAAGTATCTTTTTAATAAAAATTCCTTTGTTTTCAACTTTACAATCTCAAGATGAGTAATGATACATGTTTGCAAGGGAACTTAAATGAGTTTAATGGCTTGATTAGCCAATTGATATTACTAGATGTGAAATTTAATGAAGAAGATAAAACAATTATATTACTCTGTTTTATGCTAGAGTCATAGGATGGACTAATCGTAAATATCAGTAGTGCAAAATCTTTTTAATTGATTTCATTGTTTCAGCACTTTTGATAGAGGAGTCTAGGAGAAAGTATGGTTAAGATTTATCTGGGAATGTGTTTGTAGCATTAGGAAGATCAATGGAGGAAAGTACAAGAAGAGATCGGTCAAGATTCAAATCAAGGGGGTATAAGAAAGTGAAGTGTTGGAGCTGTGGAAATTAGGTAATGTGAAGAGAAATTGTATGGCACAAAAGGGAATTAGGAAGCCCTTAAATTTTGTTTTTCTGATAAGCCAAGTTCAAGTTAGTCTAAAAAAAATCTAGAAATAAAATAAAAGTTTGAAGATGGAGAAGTTTTGTTTGTGGATAGGGAAGAAATTTTACAATATTAGCTACTTGATGCAGGTGCATCCTTTCACATATTTGCACATATGGATTGGTTATATAAGTACCAACCATGGGATAGAGGTATTGTTTATATAGAAAATAATGACTCGTGTAGAATAGTGGGAGTTGGAGATATAAGAATCAAGATGTTCAATGGAGTAACATGCACAATCCCGAGTATCAAACATGTTCCAAATATTAGAAGGAGTCTCTTATCTTTGGAAAAATTTAATGAACAAGGTTTCAAGTTTATAGGTGAAAGTAGATGTCTGAAAATTTCAAAGAGAGTATTAGTGCTTACCAAAGGAGAGTTAGCAGGCAATTTGTATGGACATGTTGGACAAATAATTTTGAAAGTGGCTGATATTATAGAGGTGGACTCTGTCATGACAGGATATGCACATTTGGGTTATGTGAGCGAGTGTGGACTCAAAAAACTTCTCGATAAAAACATCCTCCTTGGTTTAAAATATTTTAATTTAGAATTTTGTGAGTCATGCTTATTTGGAAAGCATACAAAATTGCACTTTGCTATGTCTACCGCTAAAAGTAAGATTTTTTGGAGTTTACTCATTTGTAAACTTGTGAATCACCTATTGCTTTTATGAGGGGTGTTGCATATTTTGTCATTTTCATTGATGATTTTTCAATAGAAGTATTAATTATATGCTAAAAAGGAAATTAGATGTCTTTAGTTGTTTTAAAACTTCAAGGCTTTGGTAGAAAAATAGAAAGGTAAGAGAATCAAATGCCTAAGAACTGCTAATGGGGGACAGTTTTGTTTTGATGAATTTAATAACTTTTGTAGTGACCATAGTATTGCTTGGCAGTTGATAGTTCTTGGAATACCTCAGCAAAATGGGGTTGATGAGAGAATGCATCGTACCATTATGGACTGTGTCAGGTGCATGTGAATGATGTAGGGTTGGAGTAGTGCTTTTAGGCAAATGCAATTCATATAACTTGTTTCTTAAGTAATAGACGCCTCAGTTCTGCTATTGACCTAGAAGAGGTTTGGACAGGTAAACTAACTGATTAGTTTTTCCTTTATGTTTTAAGTTATGATGCATATTCTTCTATTCCAAAGGAGAAGAGAATTATGCTAGACACAAAATCCAAAAAGTGTTTGTTCTTGGTTATGCTGATGGTACAAAGTGGTATAAATAGTAGAATCCTATTGACCACAAAATTGTAGGTAGTTGAAATGTTATTTTCAATAAAAATTCCATGTAATATAAGAAAGATGAGCCAGATGCAAAAACTGTTGAGGTAGAGTGCACCCATGAGAACCAGCGAGATAGTGATCAGGACTAAGAACCTGAAATTGTCCAAGAACTTAAAGAATATTAAGGTCGTGTTGAATTACGAAGATCTGATAGACTTAAAAAAGGTTGTGAGACTTAATGAATATGTCTTGTTCTATGCTTGCCTAACAAACTAGGGTGAGCCATATTTTTATGTAAGGCATGTGAGGTCAATAAATATGATGAATAGAGAGCATCCATGGAAGAAGAGATGGAGGCCTTGTGGAAGAATAAAATATAAAACCTTATAAAATTACTAATAGGGCAAACATAACCAGCTACTTTCAAATTATTAATAGGACTTTCAAAATACTAATAGGGTAAAAATCATAGCTCGATTGGTTGTGGAAGGTTATGCTCAGAAATCAGGTATTGATTTTTATAAGATTTTCTCTCATGTTGTGTGCATGTCCACTATTATAGTGTTTTTGGCTATGGCTGATATTTTTTATTTAGAGTTGGAACAATTAGATGTGAAAATTGCATTTTTGCATGGTGGCTTAAAAAAAGATATTTATATGACCCTACTTAAGGGTTTTTTGAGGAAGAAGGTAAAGAGATTTTGGTTTGTAAGCTCAAGAAATCGTTTTATGGGTTGAAACATGAGCTGAGGTGTTGATACAAACAATTTGGCTTGTTAAGCTTGACTTTTCGTAGATGTGAAACTGGCCATTGTGCCTATTTTAGTAGTTATGGTGATGGAAGCTTTATTATTTGGTTATTGTATATCCATGACATGATTGTTGCATGACCAAATAAAGAGAATATTGTAATACTTAAAGTTTAGTTGGCTAAAGAATTTGAGATGAAAGAGTTGTGAGCCGTCAATTAAATTCTTGGAATAAGTGTAGAGACAAGAAGAACTGAAAAATCTAGTTAACTCAGAAGAGTTATGTGGAGAGGGTTATGCGGCTCTTCAATATGTAGAATGTTAAACTAGTTAGTTTCCCATTTCCTGTGCATATGAAATTTTCAAAACAATGTATTAGCACCAAAGCAGGTAAGAGACAGATATCTCTAATACCGTATTCATCAATAGTAGGGAGCCTCATGTTTGATATAACTAGCACCAAACTTGACATAGCACAAGCAGTAGGAGTTGTGAGTAGATATATGATAAATCTTGGCTATGAATTTTGGACCGCGATGAAATGGATCATTTGGTATTTAAAAGGAACATGCAATGCTGGTTTTTATTACAGTGGAATGGATTTGAAAGTCGCTGGTTATGTTGGTGAATATTTTGTTGGTGACTTGAATAAAACAAGGTTTACAATTAGATATGTTTTTTCTTTGGGAGGTGGTACAATTAGTTGGTTATCAATGTTGCAGTCTGTGGTTGGCTTCTAAAGAAGCTGAGTTTGTCACTTTCCCATGTATCTAAATAAGTGATTTGGCTAAATAGGTTACTTGATGAATTCCGAGTTGTGCAAGAAGGTATATCGCTTTATTGTGATAACTAGAGTGCCTTGTTTTTAGTAAGGAATCCATCTTTCCATAACAGGACTAAACACATTGATGTTCAGTATTACTTTATTCATGATGTGGTAGAAGATGAGATGTGGTAGAAGATAAAAGAATTTTATTGCAGCAAATTCATACTGATGACGATTTAGCAGATATGTTGACTAAACCCATTGGTAAATGGAAGTTCACTTGGTCTAGGATTTCTATAGGGCTTGTGTTGCTTGATGATTAGTGGTGTGCAACAATCTCTTGGAGCAGAGTAGTCAAAAGAGAAACATGTCTTCAAGTGAGAGAATGTTGTGCATGAAGCCTATTGTGGTTTATCATTTTTTGGAATGTTCCTTTTATTAAGGGAGGTTAACGCTTACAGACATGGGTTGTACGTGATGAGTCTTTTCCATGTATCTTGGAGTTCCTATTTTATAGGAAAGATAAACTATTAATCTAAGAATGGGAAAAATATGGTCATGTAGGTCTTTTGGGTTCTTGTTTACAAAAATAATTTGTTGAGGGAGAAAAGTAGAGATGCAGAAAAAAGAAAAAGAAGAGAGAGAAATGATTAGTTTCTTTAGTCATTAGGTAGGCGTTCTAGCGAGAGAAAGACCTTACGGCTTGGGAGAAGCTTGTATCCCTTGTATTCTCCATACCTACATGATGTTTTTCTGACTGGTTAAAGTGAGCATTGCTGCCTCATAAACATAGGCAATTTGTCGAACCACATAAATCTTTATGTCTCTCTTCTTTTAATGTTTTATTTTTCCCAAATCTTGTTTTTTATCCTCTAACCTGTTTATTTTGTTAGACTTACTGAGGATGAGGAGTGATATAAAATTCTTCTTGGCCTCATGTGATACAAAAAAAGAACAAAAGGCTATCGGTCACTTATTCACATATCTCCATATTTCCAGACTTCCAGGCTCAATCAAACGTAGGTTCTCAACCTTCCTTAAAATTCCAAAGTGGATATCAAACATGTTACTTGCCAATTCAATATCTCAATTCCTAGAAAAGAAGAATTCCTATTTCTAGAACAACTTCCACGCTCCATGTTGTCTTGAGTCCCAAAAGGGGTAACATTCTTGCTTATAGACCCAAAGCGACTTGTGTTTCGGGGCAACATGGAGTAAAACATCTTTTAGCCATACTTTACCTTAGCAAAAGAATCAATCAAAGGGAGAAATACCAGGAAAGGGGGGCTGGGTCGTGGTGGTAGCACCTCCATGTTTAGTTTCTACATTATGGTTTTTAAACACCACCCACTGACACTTTGAAAAAGCTACACTCCCTAATCTATCTAAAAAAATGGGTAGGGGTTCGTCTTGCCCGCTAAATTACCAAAAAGAAAAAAAAAAGGGAGGAATACCATAATTATTTTGGAAAGAACTTTAAAATTTCAACAATGAAAGAGAGCAAAGTGTTGGAGAAGAATTACAGATTTTTGTGAAGAAAAATTAAGGAAAGATAGGGAAGAAAACATTCTCAAACTTTTGGGAAGCAAGAGTGACAAAATAGGGAACTTTTGGGAAGCAAGAGTGACAAAACAAGGAAAGGTTTTTATACTTCCCATGTTGTATAGTAGTTCTCTACTCCCTCCTTTTAATTTAGATCAAATAGGCCATTGACTGTTTGATCTAAATCTGACACCTCGAAGTATTTTATTTTTAGTTTTATTCTATAAATTATATAAATATAAAATTTGGTATGTGCCATCATCTCAATGCGGCACATCCAATAAAATAAAATAACCAAACTATCCTTAAAAATTTTAGAGGTATTTTGGTTATTTTACTTCATCAGGAATAAATGTTTTATATTGTTTGCAGGTGCGAGTTTAAGAGAGGATTAGACGCCAAAACTTCGGTGTCAAAATGTTTTATAAAAAAAAAAACACAACAGTGTAGAGACGTGACGTTGTAATTTGATCCATCTCAGCTGTTCATTCAGCTCTGAGAGCTAGATTAGGGAAAGTATATGACTAGCATACATTAAGGGAAGTATAGAAAGCTTGTCGGAAAAAAAAAGAAGAAGCATAAATTTAGTTTTAAAAAAAAACTCTTAAAATGAGGTAATCCATACAAGTCATTTAGGAAGTTCACAAGGTCATATCATATGTATGTGTGAAAGTTGATCACACAGTAAGGTCCTCCTTTTTGAGACTAGAGAGGGCCTTTCCCAACCTCAAAATTATAGGCCCTGAGTTTGAGCATGAATGGCTAACTCACAGGTCATGTCTCAGCATGTCTGTATGTACTTTGTGGCCGAGCATGGGTGTGAGTATATATAGTCTAAATGGGAGGTGGATCAATAAAGGGTGTGGTTTATGTGTGTATGTACTTTGTGGAGGAGCACGGGTGTGAGGAGCACGGGTGTGAGTATATATAGTCTAAATGGGAGGTGGATCAATAAAGGGTGTGGCTTGTATAAGGTTGCAACCTTAAACAATCCAATAAAGGTGGATCTCCAAATTTTATTATAATATGTAATGGTGGTATAAAAGATTATTAAGATTATCTTAAAATTTATTTTCATGTCTAATTATAAAATTTTAAATTTTAAAAATGGTTAAAATCAAGTAGATCTATAAACAAATGAAAATCTTGAAAATGGACAGCCTAGATAATGTGTTGCAAAATGCACTTTTTTTTGGAACTCAAAATCTTTTTTTTTTCATATTTATACATCTTAATGTTGAGATGATCAATTAGAGGGGTTTTCAACATTAAGACAACATTTTTTGATGGATTTTTTAGGTGGATATATAATTCTACATTTTAAGGTTGCAACCATCATAAAACTTTTTCCATCACTAAATAGAAAGGCGATGTAATAAAAGTAAGAGGGGCGTGGCTGCAATTCCGAACATAAATCAGATACCATCTGACTGAGGAAAGAGAAAATGGCTTATCGGTGCTTATTTAATTCACCCCTGCAACACTACCAGGTCCCCTCTGCAAGCCCCTCCCTCTCTCTCCCTTCACGTGAAATTCTCAGGCCTTTGGGACCTTCTACCTCTCCTTTTTCTCCTCTACATAAACCCATTTTAACCCACACTACCATTAACAGTTCTCTCTCTCTGCCATGGCATCACCTAAGCTCTCTGCAATCCTACTAATTCTCTTCCTCTTTGCCACCCCTCCCATCCTCTCCTGCAACTATTGCTCCCCTCACCCCCACAAATCCAGACGGCACAAACCACCAAAAAAAGCCCCACCCATATCACCAAAACCGCCATTAACCCCACCTCCTGCCACCGTGAAACCACCTATCAACACCCCACCCATCACCACTAAACCACCCACACTCCCTCCTCCTGTCACTGTGAAACCGCCTATAACCACGCCTCCGGTCACGGTTAAGCCACCAATCATCACTCCCCCTGTTATAGTAAAACCCCCGGGTACCCCTCCTCCGGTTATTGTAGAACCACCATATACTCCTCCTATTACTGTCAAACCACCAATTACTACTCCTCCGGTTACCGTGAAACCACCATTTTCACCACCTGGTTGCACCCCACCACCACTACGACCACCGCCTGCAACGTGTCCTGTTGACGCATTGAAGCTTGGCGCCTGTGTGGACATGCTTGGCGGCCTCGTGCATGTGGGTCTCGGCGTGCACGTCGCTGATGAGTGTTGCCCTTTGATTCAGGGCCTTGCTGACATACAAGCCACCTTGTGCCTCTGCAACTCCATTAGAATGAAGCTTCTCAATCTCAAAATCTTTGTGCCCCTCGCTCTAAAGCTTTTGGTCACTTGTGGAATGAACCCTCCTCCTGATTTCGCTTGCCCCATGATGTGAAGGGGGTTGAGTTTCCAGTGGGTTTTCGTTTTTGAAGTGCTATGTGCTCTTCTTTCAATCTGTGTCAAAACTTTTTTTATTTTATTTGAGTGGGTGTTCATGTTGCAGATGCTTGAAAGTAAAAGCTTGGATGTCTTTAAAAAAGTAAAAAATTAGGGCAATAATTTCATGCAACCCTTGTATAGAAATATAATGCAATAATTTTAAAAAATTATCTTATGGCCATTTGTTTAATCCAAAATTTGAAATATACTATCTGTTTATTTTTAATGAACAATCATAAAAAAGAAAAAAATGAAAACACAATCTAGAAAGTACTTTTTTTCCTAATTAACACTGGCTGTTAATTTTAGTGAGATGTTTAGATCTAGACCTTAGAAGGATTTTTTCATTTCTAATTTTTTTAGATGGATTTATTATCATTAGATGAACAATATTAAAAAAGAAAAAAATGATTTTGCGTTTATAAAGGCCAAGATTTTAAAATTCGTAAAATGAATGGTCTAGATTCGTTTTTGGAGGGGACTCATTTTGACCTATCTAAGGTTCAAATTAACCTTCTTTTTTTGGAGGGATTGATTATTGAGATGAAGAGAGTGTGTGTGTAAAATTTGAGACCATACAAATACTACAAATATGATTTTTTAGAAGTGTTCGTTGCATGATACCACAATACAACTGTTATATTGGATAATTGCTCCCAAAATTATAGGGTTGAAACTTGAAAGAGTGTAATTTTCTGCATCATGTACGTAAGGTTACTTGCTGTGTAACCCGTGATCATCAGATTCTCTATCCATTGAGTTTTCCATATCTCTTTCTCGTGACTTTCCCTCATTAACTCTTTTTAACTTTCGAGAAATATATTATTAATTAAAGGCAATGTATACAAGATTATTTACTTTTGGAAAAACTTTATATGAGTAGGAGGTTTGGGCGCACCTCAAGAATTTCATTAGAACAGGGTAATCATCTCGACTTCAAGATCATGAACATGAAAAAAGAATGGATGTAAAAATTTGGAAATAGTGCATCTTGTAATGCATATTTGGGTTGTCAATTATTAAGATCTTTTAGATCGGCTCGTTCTACACTATTTTTTAAGATTTAAATTTTATAATTAGAGATGAAAAGATATTTTAAAGCTATCATAAAGATTTCCAATATTGAAACCATATTTTTCTACAGTATTTGAAGATGTGTTTTATTTTGATTGTTTAGAGAAGTTGTTTAGAGAAGTAGGTCACAAATACTATTAACAGTTAGATGTAAAATAAGATGGTTGGGAATATGACATTTATTAAGTATAATGTCTAAAACAAAATTATTCGAATGTTGCAGCACATTTCAATCTATTAAATAACATATCCAATGTTTAAGAATGGATGTGTCATTCTTGTACCAAAAGTAAATGTTCTCATAATATACAATCCATTAATATATATATATATATATATATATATATAGTCTCATTTTCATTCATATCTCGCCCTCCCACTTTCCATGAAAATTGCATTATGCGTCGAAATTTTTTTGGGACTATAATATACGTATTCGCTGACCTATCGTTCCATTCTTGAGAGAGAATGTCCCCATCAGGTATAAAGCATAATTCATCTAGCTTGCAAAGTTTTAGATTTTTTATTTGATTTCCCAAAATATTGAAGTCATATTTTTTCAATTAACTTACATGTTCTAACTCACATATTTTTTCAATTAATATCACATACTAAGTAAACGAAAACCTAGATCACCTAGTAAATTTGATAACATCTATTTGTAATTTAGAAGTCTTCTAAATTTTCAATTAATGTCATGTGTAAAGAAAATGTTATGTAATAAAACTTCCTAGAAATTTGATAGATCATATTATTTAATTGCCTATAATTTAGAAATTTCCTATATTTCAATTGATATCTTGACTCTCAATTCATTTGAATTGGACTTCCTATTTCTCTATCTTTATAAATCCCTACATTCAATTCATCCAAATTCTGCTTCTTATTCCATTGCTTTACCCAATTCCCAAGTTCTCTCAAGAATAGGAAAAGTAGTGCTCCCTCTCATTTCATTATTTATCAAAGGAAATTAAAGGAAAAGTATCCCAACCATGGTGCACCTTTTCAACGGTTGAGATTTTAGAAGGCGATATTTTTCAATTAAATTCATATTTTATTTTTATTTAAATATTATATTATATGAAAATTTTCATATAAGTTCATTTTTATAGAGAGATCTACATAAAAATAATTAAAAAATATTTCAAATAAAAAAGGGCCAAATATCTCCTAAAATATAGTTGATTAATATATTTTATGTTGAAAATATTTTTTATTTTTTTATTTAATTCTCTTTATAAAAATAAAGCTAAAACCTAAGTTTCATATAAATATAATTTTTAAAATAAAAATAAAAGAATAAGAAAATGGAATTAACTTGTGGTTCTTGAATGAAACTAGGTTCCATCTGAACCATTAAAAGTTGTTTGTGCCACTTTTAATTGTGTACCACCTCTATATTAAAACCTCTCTTTCTCTCCTAAACATATCCAACTCCCATCCTTCCGTGTCGTTCTCATGTTCTCTCTCTCAAATCCTTACCGTTGGGCACAAGCAGTATATTAAATCTAGAAAAAGTGTTTTATGAGTCAGCGGACTCACTAGCCCGCACAATCACAAATGTCCGAACATCTACAACTAAAAATTCCTATCAAATGGATAGGAAAATATTCTAATAAAAATAATTTAAATTTTCTTTTATCATATTTTATTTTTTATTTGTGATTATTATAGTGTAGATCATAGATCACTGCAAATTTGGATCGAAAATTGATTCAAATAATGGGTGTTCAAGGGGGTCCTGCATGCAAATAATATGAGTCGGTGGAATCATAAAAATCGGATCCTTAAATCTATTATCCATGGGGGTTTGTCACATCAGTCAAGCTCATCATTCATCTGTCTCTCATATCATATAAGGAACATGAGCCTCTTAACCAACATCAAATTAAGAGACCCACAACAGCTGCATGTTGCTTGTGGTTTCCATAAAAGGATTTTTGTAGTATCAAATTGGAGGAGAAATACTCATAATGTCTGGGTAAAATGCGACTTTTTAATGGAAATTGAGAGCCACCCTCTTCATATGGGTTTTTCATTGCAGGTTTTAAAAATTGGGCAGGTGAATCCAAATGGGCATCTTCATTTTTAATCCTGTTTGGCGAACCGGTCTACCAAATCAGTCATTAAAAAATTTAAAAAATATAAAAAGTGGGGTTGGTTACGTGATATGGGGGAGAACCAACCGGTTCCTAATATTTCATGGGAACTGATTTGTCCCCAACAATTTTCGACCAGATCAATAGGTTCTGATCGGCATTGGTATTTTTTAAAAGATTCCCTACAAAAAAATCATTTAGCTTTTGTATATGGAGGTCACAATCTTTTTGTCATTTAAATTTCAAAATGGGTACATGAAAGAGTCTCATTAAATAGACACAGTTCAAATTTTGTTTTTTCAGACTTCGTGACTCACCCCAAACCATCTAATTTGATATGTAATAAGTGAGAATGATTGTGACCACGACGTAGAAAAAAAAAATGGTCTCTTTGCATACATTCCGGTTATTAAACTTGTTAACAATTCTTTTGAAACAAATAATTTGTACGGCATGAGTGACAAACTCCCCCAAAAACTCCTAAGGTTTGGCCCAGTAGGAGTGTCTATAGGATGGTTGAAGCTCTTCCAAACATGAAGTTGCAGTAGTCTTGCATGACGGTCGAGGCAATGGTGCTGTTGGCCATGTTGGCTCTCCATATCTGTTTGGCAGTTTGGACATTGAGAAACAGCTCACCTCCGGTCTTTAACTCCAATGTGGAACCTCTAGGCAGCAGGAGGTCCCTATTTGCAGACCAAATCAAGGTTTTGGAGAGGATCTTGTCGAACCATTTGCTCAAAAGGAAGGTCTGGTTGAGCGGCTCTGTGGCCTAGAATCGGAAGGAGAAATGGCGTGAAGGGTTGAGCCATGAAGATGGGTCCCGTATTGAGGAAGTGAGAGAGGAGCGCAAGGCTACACTAAGGTCAGAACTAGCATGGGAAGAGGGAACATAGGTAAAGAGCACAGAGAGAAGCACAAAGAGATGAGGCCCATCTTCCATATGCCTGGGGGCCGACTCGCTAGAATGGCTCAAGACATCTACGAATCAGTGTTTATAAAGTAGGACTCAGTTCTGGCATGCCAATGTCATGAACCTACGTCCCTCACGCCAACTGGACGAGAGTTCCCTCAATCCAACTGGACAAGCAGGCCTAAGTATCCTTACTTCGATTTGGCGAGTTAGCTTGTAACCTGAGTACCACCACATTAACTGGACGAGTCGGCCTGATAACCCAAGTACTCCCTACTCTGACTGGGAGAGTAAGATAGGGGAGTTTCCAAACACGTCTTTTATTAATGGTTGATGGTCCAAGGTGAATGATATCCTCAATCAAATTGCTAAAATGGAGGACATCTATTCAAATTGAAAGCCAGCAAAAGTCATGAAGTTTTTCATCAGGACTTGTTGGGAGTTATCAAAACTTTCGAATCGAAATGCAAATATTGAATTTCAAATTTTGAATTTCTATACACTTTCTAATTTCATAGGATTTTGTATTGATGTGCACTATCTAATTTTTTAGTATTTTGTATTGATGTACATTTTCTATTTTTGTTAAATAGATCCTTACAATCAAGGGATTGCAACCTCTTCTATTCTCTACATATACCCCGTTTGGTTTATACAATCTATTCAAAATTGTTCCATTCAAATTGTTATAGAACTTAACATGGTATCAGAGCAAGGTTTACCTTCTCTGTAGATTGATTTTGTCACGTCTCACAGACGTGCAGTGCACAAGGTCTTTTCACGGTTGTTTGAGAGAGGATCTTTTCCCGCTGTCCGCGAGAGGAAAAAATCACGCCCCAGCCAACTGGTGTCTCCACTGAGGACACACCACCCTATAGTTGGCTCGGGTTGTTCTCAGGAAAACACTTCACTTCTTTTTCTTTCTAAAACTACAATGGAGTCCCATTACTCCTCTTTTATCCAAATTGGGGACTTCATCATCCCCATATTTGCGACCTCTTCTATGGAGAGCGGAATGACTAACCTGCTTCTCCCCTGTCCTCCTCAAACCGCCTTGTCGGCCCTACCATCCTAGTTTAGGCTAGAAAGATTAAGGGAAGAGGTGCTCAAACGCCTTCTCCCTCCTTCTCCCAGATCAAACGGAAATCTATTGATGTCATCTACATGGGTGACTCCAAAGTCACCTTCTCTGATAAGCACCCTGTTACTGGCAGGTATCCTGCCATTTATAAGCTTAAAAGTGGTCCTCACACCACTTCTCTTCTCCTCCCGGTGAGTCTTAATGAGACCACTGTCTCAGCGGTTAACTGAAAAGTAATCTCACCTGTGCTTCACAAAGTCATCGCTAGTACTAGCAGATCGCAGCACACACCCCACTCTGTCGTCTCTTATGCCTGGCAGTGCGGTCGCAAAGCCGTCGTGCGCACATTCACACACATTGCAGTGGATGGTTTAACCATCACCGTAATGAGAAGAGAAAGGAAACACCTTACCCCAGTCTCCTCACCTGCTTCAGGTCTCTTGAGGCTTGGACTCCCCACAAGTGGTTTTCAGGCTGCAATGCATTACATGATAATCTAACAGCTCGGGGCAGCCCAAAGGATGGAACCAAGTGAGGACATGACTTTCGAGGCAATCAAAAGTCTTACAGAACGTATGCATGCCCTATCCAACCAAACAGGTGACTATTTTGAATATTCAGCCTTTCACTTCACCAGGGGTTGGAGCCCAAACCACCCCGAACACTTCTATGGGCCACACACACACTTGCAGGTCCAATGACTCTACCAGCAAAAAAGAGAAAGGAGCATCAAATGCACTCCTCAGTACCTCGAAGCCGTTTGGCATGTAGTACTCAAAGAAATTCCCTTCGAGTACCATCTTGCCTACTCCTCCTTCTCTATATGCACGAGCTAGCCCGTGGGGCAAGGATTGAAGCAAGATACTCTCAAACGCACCCGGTCAGCATCCCCCTTCTCTGGACAAGCCAATTCCTCCCATGTCATCCACGAGGTCCTTTCTTCTTAGATGCCATACATTACAGGACTTGATCAATTTCGCCCATGTCTCCCTAAGGAGAGTTAGTGGGGAAGGAAATCGAGGGTTTTGATTATGGGAAAAGATCTACCAGATCTTACAAATTAAATGGACAAAAGGGATGGAAGTGTTGCTCCGAGAGCCCAATGCGGAGTCCCCAATCTCAAGGGACCTAATAAAACAAAATCGGTTCTACCCACTGCAAAGCACGAAGGAACCTGTCATCAACGACACTGTTCACTGCTGCGTTGTCAAAATATAGGAAGATGGACTCACTCCGTCCAATCCGCGGCCCCAAGATCGTCACAAGCAAATAGAAGAGACGCAGCTCCAAGGCCATCTTGAGCCCATTCAAATTGAAAGATGGACCCAAGGCCTTTAAGCGACAGCCATAACAGCGATGGAGCCCCAGCTACCCGTAAAACCCAATTTGCGGGAAGCACTAGGGAACTCAAAAAAAGGGAGCCCTTCGACTCATGAAGCATGCCACATGCTGGTGTTTCATTAGGGGTGTACAACAACCCCAGTTGACTAAATACGGTTGCGGTCAAGAGGAAAGCTGGAAATAATCTAGGGGCCTGCTCTGTCCAAAACCCTGAAATATCCTGGACCATCACTGATCCCCAATTCAGATTCAACCACTTCCGTCTATAAAATGCCTGTCCTCTTGAAATACCCTAGACCTCCGCCAGTCCCTTAGCCAGACACCTCGTCTTCCCTCACTAAGTTTCCCACACCATCGCAATTCTCACCCCATGCTACCTCACCTAAGCCCGCCTCAGCCGTGCAGTCTAGTCAGTCCTCACAACCTAAATTCACAACTACGGCCGATTCTTCCCCGATGGCTGCAGCAATCCCTTCCGCTTCAAAAACTTCGCCATCACCATCGGTCCCTTTAAAATCAGTGGAGAACCCAGGAACCACCCTTGTCGAGGCTGACAAAGTCAAATATGATGTGATCGGGCATCTTAGAAACCTGACGGCTCTCCTGAGTATTTATGATGCCCTCACGTTGTTGAAAGACTTTCGAATGGCTCTGGTACAAGCTCTCTTCAGCCCTGAAATATATGAAACAGAAGTCGAACAATTCGAGGTAGACCCTGCAATACTCAGCACTTGCATGCCTATCATGTTCTCGGATGATGATCTATAACTGAGAGAGAAATTCCACAATCGACCTCTCTTTATGACTAGCGAGTTGATAAAAGGCCGTTCCCTATCACTGAATCACACTATGCTGACGCAAAACATTATTTTGCAAACCCAATACGCCCTCAAGAATTAGCATTGCATGTGAAAGTCTATACAGACCCAAAATTGAGAGAGAGCACCAACCTGTCAGGAAGACGTAGACGACATGACATGATCGCTCAATCGTTTTTTTCAAGAAGAGAAGAGATATGGAAAGATAATCCATTTGATACCTGTCGATGGAAATTTCCCTACAACCCCGAGAGCCATACTGTGCCAGAAAAACAAAGAGGAAGCCTCACCCTCTATCCCCCTGGTACGAGAATCTTTGCCGATGGAAACTCAAAGTAAGCATGAAGAAAACTTAGCTGCAAAATTGAGCCCGCTGACACCTATAGTCACTCATGCTCATGATGGCATGAAGCTGTTACGTATTCCCATCCCCTTTCTCGAAGCTGAGACGACACACATGACTGAAGTAAAACAAAAAGCTAACCAAAAGGCATTGCACATTCCTGTCTCCCAGAGGGAGGAGAATGATGCTTGCTTCACTCCTCAAGTCAATTATCCCACAAATCAACTCAAAGTATTACAAATACCTAAAGTCATTCACATTGAGAAGGATGGTGTGGATTGGTCTCTCTCCTTCCTGATACATCGGCAGGACTCCTCTAGAGTCCGATAAATCCCTGAAATCATGCCTGGCCCAGTCCTTGAAAAGAAGGAGATGACGCCAAGCTCACAAACCCCGCTTACCACATGCAAGACTTCCGAAAGACCCTACATTTCTTAACGCCGGTGTTGGAAGCTCAAATTGCTTGCCAGGAAGCAAGGAGTGGTCCATCCTCTCCTGTTCGCAATTGCACTAGCACCCTCGACCAGCAAAATGACCAGCAAAATGAACCTCATAAACAAGTCTCGATTATAGCACCAAAAGAGCAAGCACGAGATTTTCCTTATCAAGATGAAGCTATAAGAAAAGGAAAAGCTAAGATGAAAGAGGATGGTCACTTGAAATCCATTTCTACCCCCTTACCGGGTTTCGCCTCAGAAACTCAAGAGACAACTGCCTAGGTAAACCTGCGAGGTAATCCTCTCCTAGATGCTGAAGTCATACCTAGATGGGACTTTTACACCCTCGAGGCTCATACTGTACCTGGCTGATCCAAGTTCCACGTATTAATTTTATTTGTATTTTTAATTTTTTTCATGTGTTATTCATGTAAAACTTGGGACGTCCATATGTCAAAAAAAGACTTACCCACTAAGCATCCCTTGTGAGAGGCTAGAACATCCAGGATAGTCACCATTGCAAAAACGATTAATATATAATTGAAATTTGAAATTAAATATGGGTGCGGTTTGTACAATCAAAGTAAAACCCGCCTTCAAACAGTGTTGAGAAATATTGTTTCAATACTGGAAATTTTTCTGATAGCTTTAAAATATATTTTTATTTTTAGTTATAAAATTTAAAGCTTAAAAAATAGTGTAGATTGGCAGATCTATGAAAATCTTGAAAACTGACGGTCCAAAAATACGTTACAAGGTGCACTATTTTCAAAACTTTTTTTGTTTTTTGAAAAAACACTATTTCTAAAACTTGAAATCCATTTGTTTTTTCTAGTGAAATTTTTGAGATGAGCTCTAATTTGATTGTTTAGAGCTTCAGCTCTATATAACTTTTTCCATTTAATATTATTTAAAATTATGAAATTATGCTCTCTTTATTAGTTCCTTGACAAAAAACACCATATTTGGTTCTCACTTGATAGCTCTCGCTCTTTCAATTTGACATTAGGAATATATTGAGGGATCCATCCCTCTAACCACTTAAGCCTCAACCCCTCTCTCTCTCTCTCTCTACAGCTTCACCTTTATTTTTGTGCTCTTTTCTGTCACAATTTGATGCTCTCGACATGCTTTCACCTCTGATGTTGTGCTCTTTCCTCTCACAATTCGATTCTATTTTTAAAATTGGCGATTTGGATTAGGAATCATAAATGAGATAGAATTTAGTAAGAGAAAAAGTTTATAAAATGTTGAAACTTTAAAAATGTAGAAATAAGGTATATCTCAAAAATTCATGGGAAATGCTATTTGATGTTGGGAAGCCTTCTAATGGATAATCTCAACATCGATATATAAGAATATGGAAAATAACAGATTTCGAGTCCCAAAAATATTGCATCTTGCAATACGTATCTGGATCGTCCATTTTCAAGATTTTTATGTGTTTATGGATCTACTTGATTTGAACCATTTTTTTAGTTCAAAATTTTATAGTTAGATATGAAAATGGATTCTTAGGCCATCCTAATAATTTTTTACAACAAAACCATATCTTATGATAAAATTTAAAGGCACAAATTATTTTGATTGTTTAGGTTGCAACCTTATGCAAACAACACCCTTTAGTAAATGGAGAATTCAAGGCAGATTGAGCCAAGCCTGATCCTGTGGGAAGTGTGGAAAGAAAGGAATCGAAGAGTGTGTGATGGCTGTAGTCTCCCTTTTGAGAGGGTATTGCACAAAATTCTTCACGATCTTTGGCGCTGTTGTTCAATCACCAAGGAGGGGACCGATATTGTAGAAGTCGATGTGAAGAGAAATCTTCCTATCCTTTTCTTTTTGAGATCCCTAAAGTGTAGACCGCAAGGTAGATGGGTGCCCCCTTTAGAAGGTACCTTCAAACTTAACTTCGATGGGAGCTCTCTTGGGAATTTAGGGAGGGCTGGCTATGGCAGTGTGGTGAGAGACTCGAGTGGATTGGTTATTTTTTCTTATGCCGGGCCGTTAGGGATCACAACAACTAACCACGCTGAGATGCTGGCTCTCCTCAATGACCTGAAATTGTTCATTGAATGAGATATAGGTCGGTTTCATATTGTGGAGGGGGACTCTCTCAATGTTATCAACTGGTATAATGGTGTTTTTAAGCCTCTTTGGGAGCTGAGGTCTTCCCTGCTATAGATTTGGAACCTGTGTAGGTCTCTAGTTGTTTTTTTAGTACATCTCTTTCGCGAGGCTAATGTTTTAGCCGACTCTCTCACCAAAGGGGGGACTTCTTTGTCTTAGGCTATTTGCTCTGAAACTGTAAACTCATTTTGATATCTAATAAATCGCTAAACTTCTATTAAAAAAAAAATGGAGAATTCAAACCATACTCTTAACCGTACAAAAAAGAAAAATCAACGAGAGATTCGCAACTTATTAAAGTAGGCCAATAAAATGGTCCTGACGAATTTTTGTTTCATTAAACTAAATTATAAATAGGTGTAGGTCTCCAATTGATATTTTTGTACTATTTGTACTCTGGAGTTGATACATGCTAGCCAATAGCTGTAGGTCTCTAGTTGATATTTTTGTTCTTTAAAATGAAACCCCAAATATAACATAATCTTTTATTTTTCTATCATAATTTTTATTTTCATTATTTAAGTCATTGATTCTATAATGAAATAATTGGATCTTTTGAGTATTATCAAAGACTTTCCTATTTATAACAAAAATAAATTTAAGAATTTCATTTTTCTTTCCTATTTTAATTTAATTAAGAGCTAATTTAAAATAGAGAAACATATGCTAATACCCCACATGATTAGTGGTGATTAAAAATGTCCAAGTGTTTATAAATCCACACGATCTGTACCATATTTTAAGTTACAAATTTTGTAATCGATGATGAAAATAGATTTTACAGTCATCAGAGGGATTTCCCATGCCAAAAGTATTTTTCAACTGAGGTTTTGAGATGAGGCTCTAGTATTTCTCTATAAGACCTGGGCCATATAAAAGCCGCAACCTTGTTAAAAAAAAGGGCATGTAGGAAGACAAATGACTGATGTTGGGATTTTCTTTCAGAAAAGTGCTTTTTGCGTTAGGAGATACATGTCTACATTTGTGTCCCTTATGCATCAAACATCCATCTTAAAAAGGGATGTTCGAGATGTTCGGTAATGGTGGTTTCACAATTATTAGAAAAAGTAGGGACTTAAAAATACATAAAAAATATTTATTTTTTTTAAAATTGCTTTCAGCATAACTTAAAGGAAAATGGTTTGATATGGCTGTAACCTTATTAAAATAAGTAAAGCCTCACCTTATAACTCATTGAAAATTGCAATTCAAGCATTGGAAAACCTTTAGATCGATCATTTCAGCTTGAGTGTTATGATTAAAAAAAAAAAAACTAAGATTTCAAGCTTTAAAAATAATGTATATTGTCACAAATTTTCTAGACCGTCTATTGTACCCTAAATTTTCATTTTTAAAATATCAAATTTTATTGTCAGTATTGAAAAATGATTTTAGAGTCATTATGGAGATTTCTGTTGCCGAAAGTACTTTCCGGACGAGGATTTGAGGTGAAACTTTATTTTGTTTTCTCAAAGCCTAGGCTTTATAGAAACTTCATTCTAGCTTAAAATTGAAGTTATTTAAAATACATAGAAAAATTTATTTTTATTTTTAATAATTATATACTTTTTCTATATATATATTCACCATGGTGAATCAACCACTAAATTTTTAGATTCGAAAATGGTTTTTTTGTTTTTTTTTTAACAGTAACGTACTAAAAAAAAAAAAAATTGTGCATCTGTAAGATAGGTTTTGTAGAGTCGGGGAACTCATAAAAATATTGTGCTCTGTTTTTCAAACAATAGTCAAGGAGCTTCATTGCTGACATCCCACACTTTTGAAAGTGAAAGGATTTGCTGCTCCCACGGGATGGTTAAGGGAACCTTTAGGACCCAGATGGATAGAATGCTCCTGCAAGGGAGCACCATTTCTATTTTGCTCCATCAGTTACCATCATAGTTAGGAGCCTGGGACTATCTTTAGAATTCTAAATGACTCTAGGGCAAATTTTATTTTCACTTTTTTAGCATATATGGCATGCTCCCGCTTGAGCACATATGCTTGGTCCATAGGCACTGCAATGCTATATCATTTGCTGCTAAATATAATATCAGTAAAATAATGCTTGATCAACAGTCTCTGATCTTGGATTCTAAAATTCTATACTTTCTCTCTCTAGAATTTTCTCACTAAAGTAATTCTCGATCATTAACTGCAAATCTGCAGCCTCAGTAATTTTATACTTTCTCTGTCTAAGATAATTTTCACAATATTGATGCTTGATTAAATTGAGTCCTTTCACAATATTGAAGATTGATTAAACGTCTCTATGCAGTTTTTTTAGTGTTAACATTTGTATGTTTTGTTTCACTAAATGTTGTTCAATCCATTGATGCTTGGGTGACTAATGTATATCTTCAAACGCCTGAAATTATATATCTCCTCTCACTTAATATCTTAGATACGTGATCGATTTATAAGTACTTCTTTAGCCTGGGCATCTCTAGGCTCTATTTCTCTCTTTAAGAGTTGAGTGTGGCCCCTCGTGGACCATACTATGTAAACAGTATTTGCAGATACCGATCTGTGTTTGATGGTGTAGACCAGTCGGTTGGAAAAAATTCATGTTACCCGAGCATAAAGTATAAACCGATAAGGGTTCTAATGAGTCATTCCTTGATGAGGTCGGACTATGTCCGGATGAATGAGCTGAGGGACTGTGTGACACTTGTGTGTGATGGTGGCCTACAGAGACAGAGGTCAAAACCTCATCTATGTACCATCACACGGCATGCATATTGATAGACCGTTTCAAGAAAGCAAGCCACCTTTCAGGGTGAAGCGTATGCATGTGCGAGAGATACCCCTGTGCACCATAGGGTCTGTTGTCGCATCAGGTCTAGGGGACTTTGACTCGTCTCTAAGAAAGAACATGAAATCCACAGATTGGGATTGTGACCCCTTGACTCATCGTCTATACTTTGGTGAGCCACTAATGAGCCCCTGCTTGGACTGTGGGTTATGGGAAACACTAGGTCTGCTCTATAAAGCAAGTATGATCTGTAGTCCACAGTTGAAGGTGGAGTGCCCCATGATTATTGATTCAATTCCTAAATTATATGGATATTTTTCTCATCAAATTAATTTAATTATGTTTGTTTTATGATAGAAATTATTTTAGAATTATTGTTTACATTTTTATAAACTTCTGATTATTTTATTTATAAAATTTACATTTATAAAATTAAATATATTTATTTTACAATAGTTTAAATATTCAAATAACATTCTAAAAGCTATTTTATTAATTTAAATTTGTAAAAATTTAATAGGGGCCCATTGTGCATATGGGCCCACCATATTTCTAGAAGGTGGGGCCTATGAGTCCTCTCATGAGTGGCATGCCCCACCCTCTTTGGATACTCTTTTATTTTTGGTAATGGTCAATTATAACATGTGGTCAAAAGAAACATATGACTTGGAAATATATTTGACCACATATTAACTTGATATAATTTTGAAAGATTTTGTGAAATTATGAGAAGGTTTGTATTATTTTATGGAATGCGCAATATTTTGATTAGATAATTTCTATTAATGGGAAAATGGTTTAAGAAAGAGGGATAAGGTTTCATGCACCTTCCATAATGTTGATGACTTATCTATGGAATGGATGACTCAAATTTCTCACCCCACAAGTCACCATTGATCAATGGTTCACATTCAATCTCACTAAAGAGGCAAACTATGATAAACCCTAAGAAACCTTAAACGTAATTTTTTCCTATAACTAGAGGACCTCCCCTCCTCTATTCTTTACACATCTCTCCCTTCTCTCACTTATCTCTTCTCTCTCTCTAAGGGCACACCCCACTCTCTCTCCTCTCCCTCTCTCTAGATTTTCCCTCCTAGTCCATCTCTAGAGGGGCACGCCCCAACCTTCGGCTACCTCATAACTTTCTCTCTCATCTTGATTAAACCAAAGGGTTGGGTAGTCGAGGATATGCTAAACTAAGTCTTGGGAGTTAGGACCTAGGTTCAAGGATTGGTGATTAAGAGGGAGTTCTAAAAAGTTCTATACAATAGTTTGGCCTAAAATTGCTTTCCCGGTTGATATTGAAGCTAAATAGTTGATCCCGTGCCATTGGATGGTGGTGACTCCGTATGGGGTGTAAGAAGCCCGAATGAGGTTATCCCGGGCACTCTCTACTTTTATTTCTTGTAATTTCATCTTTATATTCTTTAGCATAAGAAATAGTTATTACAATGGCATCAAGTTTCAAGATCTTGGTTTTTGTTATTTTGTTGATTTTATTTTGAAGTATATGTTATTGTAATAAGACCAATTGTAAGTGATCTTTTGCCAAAACAAAAGGGGTGAAAAAAAATAAAATAAAAAATAAATAAATATATATATATATATATATATGTATTATTCCCCTGGAAAATAGCACATTGGTATTTCTTTCATTGGTATCAGAGTATAATTGTTTGATTGTTATTAGGAGTCGTTTCTAATTTTCTGCATGAGAATAAAAGATATGGTTGCTCGTACCTTTATCTCTGAGATCCTTAAAAATGAAAGGTTCGATTGGACCAATTATGCCCCTTGGAGAAGAAAGATTTGATGTGTTGTTTATGAAGAAAACTTGCATGAGATGCTCTTTGAGCATCGTCCTCAGGGTCCAAGTGATGATTCTTCTCATGCAATCAAAGATGAGTATGTCACTTGAAATAAGAGGAACTTGAGATGTTAGAACATTCTTTTGTGCGTCATGACTAACTCGTATACTTTTGAATATGAGTCAATTTATACTGCAAGTGGAATCTTTGATAGACTTGGAAGATAGTATATAATGAATTAAAGATGGTAGATTGTACTAAGTTTGTGGATCATGTGCATATCTTTCGTGCACTAATTAGAGAGATGAAAGACACCGGCATGAAACCGACTGAACCCATGCAAGTAATTCATCTCATGAATTCACTTCTTAACTCATGGGAAACTTTTGTATCCTCACTCTCGGCCAAAAGGAAAGAACAAAAGCTGGATGAGCTTATCACGATAATCAGAAGAGAAGAAAAAAGGAGGAACTTGAAGCACTCACTAACAGCGACTCCAAGGGAAGCTGCACACATGGTAAAATCTCATCCCTCTTTTAAACCTAAAAAAGCAAAGGGTAGAATTAATTTTGGAAAGAGAGGAGACTTCAAAAGGAGAGATTTTGGAAACAAAGGAGGAAAGAGAGAGACAAGGGCTTGCTTTTTTTGCAAGAAAGTGGGCCACAGTAAAAAATTGTTGGAGGGACCAACAATGAACTAGCTTATGTGGTCTTTGAGACGTTGCTAGTCGACCCTGAGGGAGATTCTTGGTGTGTTAACTCAAGAGCTACAGCTCATGTCACTAATATTACAGAAGACTTCAGTTCTTTTATTCCCATGGGACCGGGATAATAACATATCTATATGAGAGGTAATCAAAAAACTGATGTACTTGGAGTTGGAGATTTCAAGCTGAAATTGAAGAGTGGGAGTATCTTAATCCTTAAGCAAGCACTTTATGCTCCTGATATGAAGAAGTGCTTGGTTTCGGTTCCCAAGATTTTTATGGCTTGATTCATGACCATTTTCATTGAGGAGAAGGTGATGGTCAAGAAAATGAATAATAATGTCATGACTAGACATCTTGTAGACGGATTATTTGCTATTGAAATAAAAGATAACGTTGCTTACGTCTCGTTCCCTAAAAAATTAGATGCCACCCTATGACATATGAGATTAGGACACATTAATTCTAAAAGAATAAAAAGATTGAAAAATGACGGCATATTTCAAAATTATAAGGGATATTTATCGAAAGTATGCAAGTCGTATTTGCAAAGAAAATTGACAATAAAAGACACCATCGGAGCGAAAAGACCTAATAGCGTTTTACAAATCATTCATAGTGACACATGTGGACCTATGAATGTGGCTACCAAAAGCAGTAAGAGATATTATATCATGACCACTCGCAATATGGCCATATATATCTTATTCACACAAAATCTGAAGCCCTAAAAAAATTTAAAGAATATAAAGCCGAGGTAGAGAATCAAACTAACTTGAAAATAAAAGTCCATAGAACTTATAGAGGTGGGAATATTCATCTGAACTTTTCAAAGAACTTTGTGTTGAGAACGGAATCATCCATCAGTACATCATGCCATATACTCCTGAACAAAATGGTGTAGCTAAAAGACGGAATAAGACCTTGGTTGAGATGGTAAGGAGTATGATAGGGTATGCAAGTCTTTCTCTAAACTTTTGGGAAGAAGTCGTGTTGACGGTATGTTATATCCTTAATCAGATTCCCACAAAAGTTACCCCACTTACTCATCACGAAATATTCACATGACATGCTACCTCCATTGATCACCAAAAAGTTTGGGGTTGCTCAATCTATGTTCCCATCCCGCACCAAAATAAGACCAAATTTCAACCCAAAACTGTTAAAACCATTTTCATTGACTACTTAGATCATGGTAACGGGTATCGATTCTACAGCCTTGAAACATGGGCAGTCATTAAGAGCTACGATGCTCACTTCTTCGAGGAAGAATTCCTTGAAGCAAGAATGAGACAGAAACAAACTGACTTCTTTAAGGAGGCAAGAAACAAGGATATGCTTCGACAACCCGAACCTAAAACTTCCAATAAACTTGAGCTTGAAACCGAACCCTCTAAACAAAATGGATCTGAACCCGAACCAAAACGAAGTAACCAAATCAGTAGACATCCTTTATACCTAGAACAATTTGTCTACCTGGGGGAACATTTTGATAAAGTTGGGGAAGATCCAGATTTTGAACCTAAAACTTACCATAAAGCCTTGTCCTGTGTTGAAAAGGAATGTTGGATAGATGTCATGAAAGATGAATATGCTTCTATTAATCAAAATCATGTATGAGAATTATTACCTCTACCTCGAAAATGTAAAGTCATTAGTTGTAAGTGGATTTTCAAGAAGAAGTTGAACTCATAAGGGAAATTAGAAAAATACAAAGCTAGACTGGTTGCAAAGGCTTTTACCCAAAAAGAATGGATAGATTATAAAGAGACATTTTCCCCTATTGCTAAATTCTCATCTATCCAAATCCTTATAGCCATAGCAGCCTATTTAGATTTTGAGGTTCATCAGATGGATGTCAAAATAGCATTTCTAATGGTGCTTTAGACGAAGAAATTTACATGACCCAACCCGAGGGATTTGAAAAAAAAGGAAGGAAAACCTAGTGTGTAAATTTAATAAATCCCTCTATGGCCTAAAACAAGTATCGTGTCAGTTGTACATAAAATTCCAAGAGATCCTAGTTCTTATAGGGTTCTCTACAAATGATGATGACTACTGTATCTATCAAAAGGTCAGTGGGAGTGATGTTATTTTATTTCTTTATATGTGGATGATATCTTAATTGTTAGTAGCTCGATTGCCCTAGTAGTAGAGACAAAAACTTTCCTTGCACAACACTTCGTTATGAAGAATCATGGAGAAGCTTCATATGTATTTGGCATCGAGATAATAAGAAAGAGAAGAGATAAAACTATCAAACATTCCCAGGCAACTTATTGCAAGAGGATACTGGAAAAGTTTGATATGAGTATGTGTAAGCCCATATCTACACCAATAGACAAAAAGACGAAGCTCAATAATAAAATGTGTTCTACTGAAGATATGGATTTAAGAGCCATGGAGAGAATGCTTTATAGGAGCGCAGTTGGGTACCTTATATATGCCATGACGTGAATAAGGTCAGACTTGTCTTTCGTCATGAGCTTGGTCAGCCAATTCCAAAGCAATCCTAGAGAGGAGCATTGGAAAGGGGTCAAGAGAATCCTCAAATATTTAAAATGGACCATGAACTATGCGCTTACATATAAAAGGGAACTGAAATAGCAATAGTAGGGTATTCAGATGCAAGCTATCTGGGGGGTCCAGGTGATGCGAAGTCTATATCTGGATATGTGTTTATGCTTGAAGGGGATGCAATTTCTTAGAAGTCAAAGAAACAGGATATAGTGGCTTTATCCACAATGGTAGCTGAATATGTGGCATGTTGTTTAGCAGCCAAGGAGGCCGTATGGATTAAGAAGTTTCTTAATCAGTTCAGCTTTTATCCCGTACGTTGTGAGCTAGTGTAGATTTTCTAGGACAACACGACAGCAATTTACGTTTCTAAGGAGCCTCATTTCACAAGAACTCCAACCATATTAAACCATAGTTCTATCACTTGAGGAATGAGGTGAGATTGAGAGAGATCGAGATTAGCTACATATCAATAGATCTAATGATTGCAGATCCTCTAACTAAAAGGGTTGCCTCTGATGTTTTGTAAGACATGTAAGTGAGATAGGGATGAGAGAAAGTGAGGAAGATAGATGTAAAGCCTTCAAAGGGTTGCCCCATTAAAGGCCTTATGAGTGATTGTAATAAAAACATTTGATATAGTGGAATATAAACTCAGTGGGAGTGTGGTCCGTCGTGGATCATACTATACAAATAGTATTTGCAGATACCAATATGTGTTTGACGGTCTACTCCAGTTGGTTGGAAAAAACCCATGCTACCTTGACATAGAGTATAAACCGATAAGAGTTATAATGTGGCATCCCTTGATGAGGTCAGAGTATGCCCGAATGAGTGAGCTGAGGGACTGTGTAACACTTGCGCGTGATGGTAGCCTACAGAGACAGGAGCCAAAGCCTCATCCATGTACCATCACACGACATGCATATTGATAGTCCATTTCAGGAAGCAAGCCACCTTTCAGGGTGAAGCGTATGCATGTATGAGAGATAGCCTTATGCACCATAGGAGCTATGGTCGTATCAAGTATTGGTGACTTTGACTTGTCTCTAAGGGTGAACCTGAAATCCACAGACTTGGATTTCGACCCCTTGGCTCATCAGTCATACTTTGGTGAACCACTAATGAGCCCCTACTTAGAGTGTGGGTCATAAAAAACACTGGGTTTGCTTGATAAAGCAAGTATGGTTTGTAGTCCACAGTTGAAGGTGGTGTGCCCGATTGTAGATTCAATTCCTAAATCATGAGGATCACTTTCCCATCAAATTAATTTAATTATATTTATTTTATGATAGAAATTATTTTAGAATTATTACTTGAAGTTTTATAAACTTTTGAATATTTTATTTATACAATTTGGATTTATAAAATTAAAGATATTGATATTACAATAGTTTAAATATTCAAATAATCTTTTAATTTTTTATTAGATTTAAATATATAAAAATTTTATAGGCATCCATTGTGTACATAGGCCCACCATATTTCTAGAAGGTAGGGCCCATAAGTCCCCTCATGGGTGGCACGCCCCATCCTCTTTGGATACTCTTTTATTTTTTGTAATGGTCAATTATAACATGTGGTCCAAAGAAACATATGACTTGGAAATATCTTTGACCAAATATTAACTTGATATAATTTTGAAAGATTTTGTGAAAGTATGAGAATACTTGTGTTATTTTATGGAATGCACAATATTTTGATTAGATAATTTCTATTGACGGAAAAATGGTTTAGGAAATGGGGTTAAGGGTTAATGCACCTTCTATAATGTTGATGGCTCATCTATAGAATGGATGACTCAGATCTCTCACCCTACAAATCACCATTGATCAACGGTTCATATTCAATCTCACGAAAGATGCAAACTATAAGAAACTCTAAGAAACCCTAAACCCAATTTTGTTCCCTCCTCTATTCTCTACACATCTCTCCCTTCTCTCTCTTATCTATTCTCTCTCTAAGGGGCACGCCCCCACTCTCTCTCCACTCCCTCTCTTTAGATTTTCTCTCTCCTAGTCTATCTTTAGAGGGGTACGCCCCAACCCTAGGCTACCTCATAACTTTCTCTTTCATCTTAATTAAACCTAAGGGTTGGGTAGTAGAGGATATGCTAAACTAGGTCTTAGGGGTTAGGACCTAAGTTAAAGGCTTAGTGATTAAGAGGGAGTTCTAAAAAGTTCCATAGAATAATTTAGCCTGAAATTGCTTTTTCGGATGAGATTGAAGGAAGTTCGTTGATCCCGCGCTCTTGGATGGTGGTGACTCGGTGCGTAGTGTAATAAGCCCGGTTTAGCTAATATCGGGCACTTTCTACTTTAAAACAAGTCAAAGTCATCAAGACTTGAAAATATTTTAGAGTCAAAGTCACCAAGACTTGAAACTATTTTAAGTTCTACTTTAAAATAGTTATTACAATGACATCAAGTTTCAATATCTTGGTGTTTATTATTCTGTTGATTTTATTTTGAAGAATATATTATTGTAATAAGACCACTTGTAAGCG
>NW_006500125.1:1938106-1949634 GCF_000471905.2 Amborella trichopoda | reverse complement strand
TCCTGGGTTAAAAGATGTCTTTCTTTCACAAAGCTTCTCCATTTACTCTCTCTACATTTTCCGTAATTCGTTTTTGTTGCAAAGGTGTGATCAGATTAAATTGAATGAACACAAATTAACATGTGATGTTCCTAATTCTCATTATGCTGATGGACAAAACTTGAACGGTTTTATACATTATATTGACAGTTCATGTTTTTGGTGTTTACTATTGTAGTCTAACTGCTTTCACTATGAATGCCATTTAAATTTTTTTTTTTTTTTTCCGCTTTTGTTTCTTTAGAAATAATCAAAAGTTCTCTCCCTCCTTTGCAATGGATGCATCCCAAGCTGCTCCCTTACGGTAAATCTTGCCCAAATGAAAGTAGTACAAACGAATATGCTTCTCAGGCCAAGTTACTCCAAGAATTCACCAATGTTCCAAGCATCAATAAAAAAGTATAAAAATACCACAGCAAGAAATCAGAATATCAATCCCCTTCAAATACCAAGGGGAGCACGCCATGAAACTCTCTAGTCTTAGAGTGACAAAGAGAGAGGGAGAGAGACAGAGAAGTTTTCATCAACAATGATCTTGTGTCTCTTGGTTTTTCAGTATCATCATCCTAATGATCCTTCAATCGTTTCTTCTGCATTGGAGCTCCTCGATTTGGCTCGATAATGATCTCTGGCATCTGTTGATGAGAGAGCGATAAGATGCTAAAGTGCGCAGAGAGAGATGAGAATTGGGAGGTGAAACTGCGAATTACAGTTTGACATTGAGAGAGAGACTGAACCGTTGCCTAACCCTAGAAAATTGCCTATTATCTAATTTTCCAAAGCAAAAAGGAAAAAAGAAGAAGATAGAAACCCTTGGTACATTGGCAAGTTATTAGCACTTTTAAACCACACCATTCACCTTAATTCTATTTATTTAGAAAAATAAATAAACAGACCATTTACTTCTAGTACAATGGGTCTCAAACACTTTTGTTCATCAGATTTTTAATCGGGTGGCTGAGAGTTTGTCATTGATTGGACTCAAAGTTCAAAAAAAATAATTCTCCAACTTCGTTACATACTCCAAGCCATCCTATTTGACACTCAACGACTAGGAATAATTGGGACTTCCCTATAACAATGATAAATAGTCTGGTAGCATATCCTCCCATTTATTTTTGCATCCACCCCTCAACTAAGATAATAGTTTTTTAGGACTAAAATACCCCTCATGTCTAAACTTTGAAATTTAAGATATTTTATCCTTTTACAATTTTAAAAATCTGAGATAGTTTATCTATAAAAGTTTTGAGATAGTTTCTCTATCTCTAGAACTTAGAACTTAAAATCTAAAATTTCAAATTTCAAGTTTTTAGCTAGAGAAAGTATCTTAAATACTTAGAAAAAATACTCTTATCCCAAAAAAGACTATTTTCTTACTTGGGGGTGGATGTAAAAATAAATCACATTGGAGTAAGCGGTATGATTTGAAAAGTCTTGGTGATGGGTGTGTCTAAAAAGTAGACTCCGAGGGACATCCTTGGATCCACCTGTTGCACGCATGCTCTCTAATCTCTCTCTTGTTTTTTTAATAATATCACTAAACTTTATTAAGAAATTGTAGTTACAACAGATGTTACAAAGGCATCACTTAAACAACTCCTCTGAATTTGACAATCCGCGTACAAAAACACCCCATTTGGATATGCCATTAGCCACATGATTAGCTTCTATGCAGACATGTCTAAAAGAAAGCTCCATAGAGCTACAAATGTCCATCATTTGCAAATCGATCTCAAGCTCCAACGTGATTTGTACTCGTTATTGCACCAATTGATGATATTGAGTGCACCCGCCTCCACTATACGGTTACCTCCATTCTGCCCTTGCTATAAGAGCTTTGGTCCTTGTAAAAAAAGCAATAGTCTCTGCATGATTGTGCAGAATGCACCTGATTAGTGGTTGCAATCCAATTATTGAACGTCGCAAATTGGATGTGGTAGGTATTTCACATCAAGTTCCAGTTTTGGTGCAGAGTCTCTACCCATCACAGGTAAATAGATGGTGCAATTTGCACCCAAAAACCATCTTCACGAGTGTATCTGAAATTCTCCTGGGTTCCAGGTTTCACCAAATGAATTGCATTGTTCTCTACTACTTGTAAAACATAATGATACTAGACCAATAGATGCTTCATCCTCTTGTGATAATCATGTTCTTGGTTAACTTGATGGCACTCATATTATCACAAGGTATATGATGGGGTTGGAATTGATGCCCAAGTCACCCATGATCTTGCCACCATGTTCTCCACCTTGGTGGCTAACATTGACACCCTTTATTGAGGCTTTGACATTCAACTTATTGGTCCATTTGCAAGCTTAAAAACAAAATCAAGGCTTGATCTTAAAGGTGATCATCCTTTCATAAAATTGCCAATAAGAGAAGCCCATAATAGTAAGTTGATGCTCTCTCATAAGCAGTTGATGCTCTCTCATAAGCAGAATCACAGCCTTACGTGGGTACCTATAAAAGGATACCCTTGATTCAAAATTATCTAGTTTAGAACCCCACCAAGCTAGCCTACCTTTATAGACATAGGTTAAATCTTTCAAATCGTTTTCATGTGGTGGTTTTTTACGCAAAAACTAGACCAGGTTGGTTCAGAACTAAACACCTGATGTCCTATAACTCAACCCAGGTGTTTGGGCCTAGGGCACCAATTCATAGTTCTAGGGGGAAACAGTTTATTTAGATCCATGATCCCACTCAAGTTAACACTTTCCTATTTTATCTCTCCTCCACATTTTCCCTCTCTTAACTTATTTCCTCTCTCATCCCTATCTCTTAACCTCACGTACCAAAAACAAATTGGCTAGATAGGCGATGTTTTATCTAAAGCCTCCCCCTAACGTTGCCTTATTGTTGAATAGATAAACCTCTCTTTTTTAACCTTATCTTATTTATATTCCTAAACTAACCAACCAATTGATCAATATCAATTCACGCACATAATATGCCCACCTAATTATCCATGTGCACCTCCTATTCTTGAGTTAAAAGATAAACTCAAAAGAACTAATAATATTATTATTTTTAATGTTTTTTTTCTCTGCGTCATTCTCCCGGGGTTGGGAGAGGCTTGACCTCGAGCTTCAAGCCAATCACCATCGGCTAATTGGTGATGTAATCCCACCATGTGTCTCAGCACCTTTTCTTCAATTTCTTCAAGGATAATTTCTTCTTCAATGTCTTCAAGACTAATGTAAGACTATTTGCCTACGACTGTGTTCCAAGAGTAATTGTTGAATACGAGTATGGGCTGATTATTCCTAACTAGGAATGGGTCCCGCTTCAAAGAAGCACCATATTCAATTGACGAACACCCTTGACCATGAAATTTTGGGAGATCGATTTTAATATTAAAATCTCGTGGTCGCTTTATAGGATGCGGATCTGGCATGTAAATTTTTCATTACTCTTGAAATCAATATTATGGGTTTGTCATGGAATTACTGGTGCAAGATGAATGTGGTTGCGAGCATCTTCTTCACGAAGAAGATTATTCTCCAACCACTGCGACCTCTGATCCAACTGTTGCATCCCCTATTCTTCAGGAGGAAGATTGTTCTCCAACTGTTGCTGATCGAACTATTGCATCCGTTGATTCCTCTCCTGATTCATCTCACGTAATTCAGTTCGAAAATCCTTTACGGCTTTAGTCAAATTTTCTATAGCGTTTATCTATTGATCATCCATAGCAGGAGCAGGATTAACTTGCAAAACAAACCGGATATCTCTGGATTTGACTGGCTCTGATATCAATTGATGCAGGGAGAAAATAAGACCAGAAAAAAAAATAATAATAATAATAAAAGTTTGAGAGAATATACCCTCTCTCAAAAGTCTGCAAGAGAATCCACCCCAAAAACAATCTCACCAAATCTCTTCATGAGACCAAATTTTATTAACTCATTCACCTCCTTTACAATGAAGGGAAATATCCTTTAAATAAACTAAAAAAAAATAAACACTTTCCTATTTAATCTCTCTTCTCTATTTTCTCTCTATTAACCTATTTCCTCTCTCATCCCTATCTCTTAACCTCACATATCAAAAACAAATTGGCTAGATAGGCCACGTTTTATCCAAAGCTTCTCCCTAACGTTGCCTTATTGTTGAAAAGATAAACCTCTCTTATTTAACTATATCCTATTTGTATTCCTAAACTAACCAAGCAATTGATCAATATCATTCAACCTCTCTTATTTAACCTTATCCTTCCTAAACTAACCAATCAATTGATCAATATCAATTCACGCATAAAATATGCCCACCTAATTATCCGTGTGCACCTCCTATTCTTGCGTTAAAAGATAAACTCAAAAAAATTATTTATATATATATTTTTTTCTCTACATCAAAACATCTGGGAGTAGTAGTGATCCTAATCGTCTATTGACCACCCCCTCTTGCAAGTCGTCATCAATGGCTTAGCACCTCAAGGTTATGCTCTTCAAATCACGTAGTTCATTCTAGTAGCCAAACTACCCAAAACCTCTACAACCAGCCCAGTTGGTTCCTAAAGTCCAACAAACTAGCCAAAACCTCTAAAACAGATAAAGGCTATTCAACCCAAGTTCAGCAATTGGCTCCGAAAGTCCAACCTACTATGTTTCTCATCTGATTCTTTGTGAGCAAGTATTGGAGGAGGAAATCTTCACCTCAATTGGCAACAATGCCCCCTGCCGTAAATCAATGGATAAAGGTGGCTTGAAGTTGTCTTTTTGTAGTCCGATAGGCCCATAATTCATCAGGCAAATTTTTTTTCACAAAATTTACCACTTTCAATGGTTCTACCAATTATTCTTATGAGTGCTTTATTTGTGGCTTCAACTTGACCATTGTCAGGACAATATGGAGTCGAGAACTTCTGGTAATATCAAATTGCAGCAAACCTTTCCCACCATTTCGTTCTTGAAATTTATCCCCTTGAATCTGAAATAACAACCTATGTGATCTTTTATCAGGGAATAATATATATATATATATATATATAGATGTATATTTATATTTATATATATATATCACCCTTTTGTTTTGGCAAAAGATCACTTACAGGTGGTCTTATTACAACAACATATACTTCAAAATAAAATCAACATGGCAATAAAACCAAGATCTTAAAATTTGATGCCATTGAAATAACTATACACTATGTTTGAGAATAAAAAAATAAGAATGCAAGAAATAAAAGAGAAGAGTGCCGAAGATTACCTCAACCGAGCTTATTACACCCCACACCAAGTCACCATCATCCAATAGTACGGGATCGACGATCTTGCTTCAATATCAAACTGAGAAAGCAAGTTTGGGCCAAGCCACACCAATGGAAAATGAACAACTCAAACCCTATGTGAATCCCCTTAGCAACCTAGTTTGAGAGAGATGAATTTTCTTTTTGTTAAACTTTAAAATCCTTAGCCATAAATCCATAGTTGAAAGACAAGAGAAAGAATAACTCCATAACCTAAACCCTTTGGTTCTTTCACAATGAGGGAGAGAGAAAAACTTTTCTTAAGAGAGAGAGAGAGAAATTCTAAGTGGGATATGAGAGAGAAATATGGAATTATGTACCAGAGATAAGTTGTAGATATTTTTGGGTAGAGACAATCTATTTTTATAGGCTTGAACAAGATTAGGGTTTCTTAGGGTTTTCTTTGGCTTGCCTCTTATTATGAGATTGAACATGAATCGTCGCTCAAGGGTGACTTGTGGGGTGAGAGATCTGACCCATCCATTCCATAGATGGGTCATCAACATTATGAAAGGTGCATGAACCCTTATCCCCTGTTCTTAAACAGTTTTCCCATCAATAGAAAAATAAGTTAAATTGATTTTAATTAAATATTGTGCATTCTATAAAATAGCACATCTCTACATATATTTTCCATAAAATCTATCAAAGATATATCAAGTCAACATCTACTTACATATTAAGTCAGTATATGGTCAATACATACCCAATCCATAATTTGACCCCAAGTCACAATTTAAAGTTACCAAAACATAAGGTCACATGGACCACAAAGCAAAACTTTCCATAAAATAGAAAGTAGTAAGAGGTGGCACGTGCCACCCATGGATGGCCCATGGGGGCCCCACCTTCTAGAAACATGGTGGGCCCATATGCACAATGGGCCCCCATGATTATATTTTTATACATTTAAAATTAATAAAATAATTTCTAATGAATATTGAAACATTGTAAAATCAATATCTTTAATTTGATAAATCCAAAAATTATAAATAAAATATCCAAAGGTTCATAAAAATTCAAATAATAATTCTAAAAACAAACACAATTAAATTAATTTGATGGGAAATTGATCCATACGATTTAGGAATTGAATCAACAATCATGGGGCACTCCACTTTCAACTATTGACTATGGACCACACTTGCTGTATCAGACCGACCGAGTATTTCCCATGACCCACAGTCCAAGTAGGGGCTCGTTAATGAGTCACCAAAGTCTGATCGATGAGCCAAGGGTCGTAATATGTGTTTATGGATTACAGGTCACCAAGACCTGATGCGACAACAGCTCTATGGCGCATAAGGGAATCTCTCACATGCACACGCTTCACTCTAAAATGTGGATTTCTGACTTTTCTGAACGATCTATCGATATGCATGCCGTGTGGTGGCACATGGATGAGGTTTTGGCCCCCGTCTTTGTAGGCCACCATCACACATAAGGGTCACACAGTCCCTCGGCTCACTCATCCGGGCATGTTCTCTGACCTCATCAAGGGCTAACCATGAACCCTCATCAGTTTGTTCTTCATGCCCAAGTAACATGGGTTTTTTCCAACCGACTGGCCTATATCGTTAAGCACAATCCGATATCTACAAACATTAAAGGCCACGAGGGACTACACTCCTGCTAAATTCATGTTCCACTATATCATTTCATTTTACAAGCACTTATAAGAATTTTAAAGGCTACATAAACCCAACATTCTCCCACTTGGCCTTTGAATGTGTTACATTATCTCTTCCTCACTTTCTCTCATCCTCATCTCTCTCTCCTAATTACAATCTCTCTCTCAATACATTAAACATGATTTTCTCCATCAATCCTTTCACAAAAGGATTTATAGAGGCAACACCTTTTCCTCTTTGCTACTCGGATCGTATCCCAAAAGTGGTCGTAGCCCATCTTTCACATCGCATCACAAATCATGGACCTGTTGTCGTAGAAGATCATCATCTACCCTCATCACATGGGGTCGTATGTTCCTAGGCTCAAAGGAGTTCTTCAAACAAACTGCTCCCTTTTGTAGTTATACAACCAGCGCCCACACATCCGGTTCCATGAGTGAACAACATTATAGTCTGTTTTTCTAGTTGGCCTGCCAAATACTAGAAGGTGCTTCCACTGAAATATTTAGTTTATCTAGATTTCGATCTTTCTCAATCTCACCTCATTCCTCAGGTGATAGAAACATAGTTTTATATGCTTGGAGCTCTTATTTGAATCGTGGCTCTTTTGACACACATATCATCATCATGTTGTCGCAGGAAATCCTTATTGTCTCACGATGCACAGGGTGAAGGGCAAGTTGATTAAGAAATTACGGCTTCCTTGGCCGCCAAACAGCACGCCACGTACTTGGCCTCCATAGCGGATAATTCCACCACATCCTGTTTCTTTGATTTCCAAGAATGTGTACCCCTTCCAAGCATGAACACGTATCCAGATGTAGATTTTACATCATTTAGATCTATGAGATAACTTGTATCTGTATATCTGAATACCCAAGCAGATAAAAGAAATATGAGACTGTAGCAACTCCCACTCAATTATTGCACATACAACATATACATTCTAAACATTCTTATGTATATAATATGAGGTAGCATAACAAGTCTTATGCAATATGTATTTAAATACCCGTTGGTTTCACAAGATGCAAAACCTTCATGAACCACAAAGGTTCAACCACACTAGTCATCTTAGTAGTAAATCCATACAAACTAAGTTATCTAATTAACACAACATATGTCAAGGAAGCCTAGCATGATGGCTTTCCTTCAACATTCCCTATGGTTCAAGGTCTTAGGTAATCGAGGATTTTAAATAACTAGAAACATGGGTAAAGGTACATGGGTATTTAAAAACTAGTGCATGACAGTTTTTCTCCAAATTTTTTATAAATACTGTCAAGACACAATGTTTTTCTCTTTAATAAAAAATATTGACTTGGTATATATATATATATATATATATATATATATATATATGCATTCACAAGTAATAGTTATATAATGATATTTATAACAATTTAAAATGATATTCATAAAGACTTAGTGGACCTGGCAAGACTATGTGGTTTTCTCAAAACCATATTCATACACTTAGGTTTTTCTCAAATCATCCAATTTTAATTTAAAAAAAAAACATGCTTAGCCTTCATAAATCATTTTATCTTATTCACTTTTAATTTCCTACCGAGTCAAGTTCATGGCCACAAAAACAAGTCATAAATACCGTCTTATAATTTTATCCAAAATAAATAATGACTAAAGGATGTCTATTATAGCCTTGACAAAATATTTCTTTTTTTTGGCAAATATAGAGACTTTATCAAGAGATCATCATCACATGCAACACATCATATAATAGACATTATTGGGAGGATGGTCACTAAGACTGAGTTCCATTGGAACACTCCTTTCGTGCTTACATATTTGAATGACTCACACCCATCTCTCGTGTTTCATCCTTAGGGCTCAAAGCCCTGGATCAAATCACATCTCCATGTGTATTACTACCTTAAATAGTTCATACTCTAGCACAATGAAGCACTAAAATACATGGAATTAAAAAATTGGTTGTTTCAAATTTGTTAGCACCTATCACTTAATGTCTATACACTCCATACATATTCATAAAAAAAATTAACTAAAATCTAACCAAAACATATAAAATAAAAATATACTGAATCCTCTTTTCCTATAAGACCTTATCATGTAATGTAGGATAGATTTCATATTTTAAAACCATGAAGTGCGGTACCTGGGCTTTCTTGATTCATTAATTTTATTTGTTTGATAAGCTTTTATGATCATGGAAGAGCACGCAACTGATGGAGAATATATTGGTCATCGGTTTTACATGTCATGAAGTGTCCATCTTTTTAGCCCTTGGATTTTCCCTGTTTCACACCGTGAAGAATAATCTTCTTCATCCTATGATTTCAAATATGACAATTTCAATTCTCTCATTGATATTTAGTGTTTCTATGCTACCACCAAGTCTCTCTATATATCCCTTCATTTTGAAGAAACTAATATGCTTTTATAGGTATTGTGTTTCTTCTTCTTTTTGTTATTCCCAACTCGAACATTCTTCATATAGAGTGTCTTATCTTGCCAACTCTGTATTACAACTCTCTGAAGTTGTAATATGATAAACCATACTCATGGCATAATATAAAACCTTTTAAAATGAACCTTAAAAATGCAAAGTTTCCATAGTTAGGAATCCAAAGATGTGCCTTAACATGCCACATATTTTAATTTACTACAATATAGAACATGAGGATCCCGCAATAAAAATATGATATCTCTCAACTTATAAATAGTTTCTCTCTGAATCCTTTTGAGTACTAAAATAGACTACAAAAATATAAAATAGTACTCAGTTTCATCTCTAAATCACACCATTTCGCGAGTCTACCTTTAGGGACTTTTACATCATAATGTAATTTTTTCAGCAGAAAATCAGGTTGAGCATCTTTCAATAAAAAAAAAATTTCTGTCAAGCTTCAGAGAATTTCTTCGTGAAATCTCTTGTATTTAAAACTAGACTCAAAACCAAATTATAACATCATAGTGTGAATCCCAAATAATACCTTTCTTCTAGGAAATAAATAAGGTGACATATACATCACAAAATAAATCATACTGCAGAATTCCAAGATGAACACTGTCAAATAAAAGTGTATTTTCTCTCTACCCTCATGGAGTTCTCCTTTAAAAACAATTTATTTAAAAGTAGACACATAATGGCAGCACATATATTTCTACAAGCCTCATATCAATCTGTTAAGTAGTCTTGATAAATGTAGTTATTCATGTCTCAATAAAAAACATACCAAATTACAGAAAATTCAGGATAACCTCTCTTCAATCCAAAATTTTTTTTCCTCTCTTCCCGTAGATATTTCTCTTTCAAATAAATTTTATTAGAAAATAAACTCATAATGGAAGTCTAAAAATTTTATTGTGGACTGTAAAACATTATGTTAAGTATAGAAATAAAATCATGACTTCCAAGTCATGGAAATAGTTTTCGTTGCAGAAAACTGCACTTGTGCATCTTTTAATAAATTGATCATATCTTTTAAACCACAATGACTTTCTTAATGAAACATTTTTTGTCTGAAAGTAGACTCAAATGTAGGAGTCACAGTCCAATTTCAACTAGAAATAATACAATATGTTTGATAAGAAAAATCAACGAACTCAATGGACAGTTCTAGGATTTTGCAGAGTTAAAACTGACACCCTTCATTGCTGAGTCTATAACTCTCAATTCCCATAGGATCTCCCACTGAAATTTACAGGTAGATCCTACTCTTAAAGACATAAAATATCAATGACTATGTAATAGAAAAATACCTCATTATCTTCTTCATATCACTAGTCTAAAATAGCCCAGAATACTCATTATGATGAGTGCCTTTTCGATGTTAAAATATTTCAATAATTCTCAACCGTAAGTGTATTTCTTGACCACAAAACTCATTAGCTTTCTTATATCTCATTCTCAAGCTTGAACTAAACTCAATAAAGAGAAGACACAACTAATGACATCAAGTATCAATAGCTCTGGTACTAATAAAATAAGACCTATGTGATCTTTTATTAAAGAATAATTTTTTTTATTTTTTTTTTATATCACCCCTATTGTTTTGGAAAAAGATCACTTACAGGTGGTCTTATTACAACAACATATTCTTCAAAATAAAATCAACATGGCAATAAAACCAAGATCTTAAAATTTGATGCCATTAAAATAACTATACACTATGTTTGAGAATAAAAAAATAAGATTGCAAGAAGTAAAAGAGAAGAGTGTCGAAGATTACCTCAATCGGGCTTATTACAGCCTACACCAAGTCACCACCATCCAATGGCACGGGATCGACGATCTTGCTTCAATATCAAACCGGGAAAGCAAGTTTAGGGCAAGCCACACCAATAGAACATGAACCCTTTTGATCACAAACTCAAACCTTAGGTGAATTCCCTTAGCAACCTAGTTTGAGAGAGATGGATTTTATTTTTGCTAAACCCTAAATCCATAGTTGAAAGATAAGAGAGGGAATAACTCCATAACTTAAACTTTTAGGTTCTTTCACAATATGGGAGAGAGAAACAATTTTCCTAAGAGAGAGAGAGAGAGAGAGAGAGAGAATACTAGTGGACATGAGAGAATATAGTATTAGTATACAAGATAAGGTGTAGATTAGTTT
>NW_006500125.1:1866646-1938086 GCF_000471905.2 Amborella trichopoda | reverse complement strand
CTAACCTAACTACTAGTAGTAAGAAGTAAGAAGGAAGGTAAGTAACTACTAACTTAACTTTAACGTTTACGTTTACGTTACTACAAGTAGTAGGAGAGAAGAACTAATTACTAGAGAGAGAGAGAGAGAGAGAGAGAGAAATTCTAAGTGGGACATGAGAGAATATGGAATTAGGTATCAAAGATAAGGTGTAGATATTTTTGGGTAGAGACAATCCCTTTTTATAGGTTTTGAATAAGATTATGGTTTCTTAGGGTTTTCCTTGGCTTGCCTCTTATTGTGAGATTGAACATGGACTGTCGATCAAGGGTGATTTGTGGGGTGAGAGTTCTGAGCCATCCATTTTATAGATGGGTCATCAACATTATGGAAGGTGCATGAACCATTATCCCCTTTTTCTAAACCATTTTCCCATCAATAGAAAAATAAGTTAAATTAATTTTAATTAAATATTGTGCATTCCATTACATAGCATATCTCTACACATATTTTCCATAAAATCTATCAAAGATATATCAAGTCAATATCTACTTCCATAATAAGTTAATATATGGTCAATACATACTCAATCCATAATTTGACCACATGTCACAATTTCAAGTTCCTAAAACATATGGTCACATGGACCATAGAACAAAACTTTCCATAAAATAGAAAGTAATAAGAGGTGGGGCGTGTCACCCATGAGAAGCACATGTGGGCCCTACCTTCTAGAAACATGGTGGGCCCACGTGCACATTGGGCTCCCATGATTATTTTTTATGCATTTAAAATTAACAAAATAATTTTTAGTGAATATTAAAATATTGTAAAATTAATATCTTTATTTTTTGAATCCAAAAATAATAAATAAAATATCCAAATGTTCATAAAAATTCAAATAATAATTCTAAAATAATCATTATCATAACACAGACACAATTAAATTAATTTGATGGGAAATGAATCCATATGGTTTAAGAATTGTATCAACAATCATGGGGTACTCCACCTTCAACTGTGGACTACGAACCACACTCGCTTTATCAGACAGACCAAGTATTTTCCATGTCCCACGGTCCAAGCAGGGGCTCATTAGTGGGTCACCAAAGTCTGGCCGATGAGCCAAGTGGTCGCAATCCCAGTCTGTGGATTTCAGGTCCTCCCCTAGAGATGAGTCCAGGTCACCGAGGCCTGATGCGACAACAGCTCTATGGCGCATATGGGGATCTCTCGCACATGCATATGCTTCACCCTAAAATGTGGATTTCTAACTTTCCCAAACTGTCTATCGATATGCATGCCGTGTAATGACACATGGATGAGTTTTTGGCCCCCATCTCTGTAGGCCACCATCACACACAAGTGTCACACAGTCCCTCAGCTCACTCATCCGAGCATGTTCTCTGACCTTATCAAGGGCTAACCATGAACCCTCCTCTATTTGTTCTTCATACCCAGGTAACATGGGTTTTCCTAACCGACTGGCCTAAATCATCATGTACAGTCCGGTATCTGCAAACATTGTTTGCATAGTATGATCCACGAGGGACCACACTCCCATTGAGTTAATTTTCTACTCATAAGGCTTTTAAAGGCCACATAAACCCAATAGAGTCTTATTATTATTTTTGGGACTCTAAATATGTAAACAATATTATTTTTAATGAAGTTATCCCTCAATTTCGATGAAGGAGCAGTGCGACTCACTTAGTAAAGTCGTCTATGGCAACCAATATAAATCTATGCCCATTTAATGCCTTTGGAGAAATCATGCAAATTAAAATTGATAACTCTAAAACTGTAGGTACCTTGACCTAGTCACTTTCTAGGACCTATGCCATATACTTTAAACCTACCAATTATGTCAAGTTACTCATCTTGGACACACACAAGCTTGAGAAGCATAAGAAACCAACCCACATGCAATTCTGACACCTAGAACCCTAAAAACCAACATCCCAAAGTTTAAGCCTTCTAGACCCTTCAATAATCAGTTAAATTATTCTAGATGATGTAGTGTTCACCATATATCTTCAAAAAAAAAAAAGAAAAAAAATCCTAAAAGAATGCCTCTTACATACAGGAGAAATCCTAAAAGAAAAAGAAAAATTTAATCAAATAAAAAACTATTGATAATATTTGCAAAAGAAAACTAAATAAATTAATCATTGGCTAAAAAAAAATAGTTCAAACTATATGCATAAAACATTTTATTAAAAAATTGAATTCAAATCCAAAAAGGTCCAATCTATTATCTTTCCATTAATAAAGAATAAAAATAGAAAATAAAATCCATATAATTAAAATTAAACGGATGGATAAAATAGATCATACCTTATTTGAATATTGGTTCTAAAGAGAATGAGAAAATCAAGTACAAAGGATGGGAAAGAAGCTGGGGGAAAAGATATCTGTGATGGAGAAAGAGAGAAAATCAAAGGATTAAAGAGGAGGGGATGATAAGTGAGAGAGAAATTACAAAGGGAGAAAGATAAACTAGATAAAGACCTAAACAAAGAGGGGTAAGCCTAGATCTCATTAGAAGAGAGACACATGAAAGAAGATTTAAGGAGAAGGATATGTTTGAGGATTATAAAAAAGATTTAGAGAAGAGAGAGATAAGAGAGTGATACGTGGGACGATTTTAGGAATTTTCATGGGAAGAGAATATTAGAAGAGATAGAAATTTAACTTTTTGAAATTTCAAAATTTAAGGAATGCGTATTATTGCATTTAGAGTGATTTACGTAGAGACTCTAAAATTTTAGGTAAAATACAAAATACTCTATTTATAGGTAAAAATTACATAGAAAGTCAGTCAACCACCTTTTTGTTTTTTAATTTCTCCAAAATTGCCCCACAGGCAACCCAAATTTTGATTCCTTTTTTTTTTTTTTAGTTTTACGTTAATAGGTTAGTGCCTTAAAGCTTGGGGCATTCCCTTACTAACAAAAATCCTACAAAAAAAAAAAATCAAAATAAAAATTCAGGTTGAGCAATAAGTAATTTTGAAAAAAATAAAAAAAATGGTTGACCCTTAGTATTTTGTAACTTCCACCTATAAACGGTGCTTTTTGTATTTTACCTTGAATTTGGGGTGGGTACGTACATCACTCTTTCATTTATGTGAGATAATGGTCACTAGGGTCACAGTCTCTGATCCCTGTCTACAACAATCAAAGTGGCTTGTTCAAGGCCTGGAGCTTGTAAAGGAGACGGGGTTGGGTGGCATGGTGACGCGCACCTTCTTGTATCTGGCTCGACTTTTTCATGGAAGGCCTCATCCCCAACTCGCACCAACCCTACCTTGAGGGCCCCTCTCCAACTTCACCATGCTCCTCAGTGCCGCCTCTTCCCGGTTCAGCACCTTCTGTATCTCCTTGGCCTCATGCACTCTGCCACCCATACCCACATGATCACCCCCTCTCCTCCACCACCCCCCTACAGAAACTCACCACCTCTAAAAGGATCATGCCGAAGCTATAAACATCGACCTTTGTTATCAGCCCCATTTTCCTATTTCGGTGCTACTTATCCCTTTCTCCCCCTTATATCCATTACCGTCTCGGTTTGGTTCTTTTTCAAATGCTTTGCAAGCCAGAACTTTGATATCTTTGCCCTGCACATTTGTCCAGCAGTATGTTTTTCAGTTTTATGTCATAGTGTTTGATTTTGCCCTTGCACTCCTTGTGCAGGGATCTCAATCCTCTTGCTATCCCAAACATGATTCACATCTTCTGTGCCCAGCTGGCCCTCATCGCCCTGATAAGTACTGGGACAAGGACCCAATGCTCATGTACTCGTACACCAAAAGCTTGTGCTTCATCGCACAAGCCTAACAATTTCATTAGGTTTCTGTGGTGGATTCTTTCGATCGTGGTGACTTCAGCCCTAAACTCTTTCCCAACATTGTAATGGTGTCGGCCACATTGGCGAAGCAACCTTTGTAAACATTCCGAAAGGACCCTTCCCAAGCATATGGTGGAAACCATTTGTAAAAACTTCCAGCTCTCTATAACTGAAGGCCCTCAGGTTAATGGCTTCCACCATTTTGTTTTCCGAGGTCTTCAACATCCTCGCACGGTTGCTACGGTGGCACAGGAAAACAAGTGCGAGCACTAGAACCAGGTTCAAGAGAGGAGCAATACCCAAGAGGGATGACCCTGCATCGAATCTTTTGTTCGGTTAGGTAAGGTTTAAGGCGGGAAGAATTGGTGGAACTTGAGACTTTCACAAGAGCCTCTCCCCCATTGTGAGATTGTACGATATCAATGACTTCTTCTTCGTGCAATGACTGATTCTGAAATCAGTCACTGTGCACATGCAATCCACTAAGCCGAACCTCATGCATTCATCTTCGTTTACAGGGAGGACTTGCATTGTCCTTATACCCGTCTGTGTTCAGCAACTCCACCATTTTGAACACACGAAGAGACGCCTGAGCATCACAGGATTCAGTGTCGCTAGAGTCTGATGACCAGTAAGGTTTCTAGCTGCCTTCATTGCCCAAGTAAGCCGGCTAGTTCAAAGAGAGATCGTTGTAAACCCCCAAGCTTGACTGCTACTTGACATAGCAGTTGTTGGTCTCAGCATAAACTCTCCCAAAACTCCTAAGGTTGGGCCCAGTAAGATTGTCTATAGGATGGTTGAAGCTCTTCCACACGATCTTTGGAGTCGATCCTTTCAGCATAAACTTGCCATTGTCTTGCATTGCGGTCGAGGCAGTGGTGCTATTGGCCATATTGGCTCTTCCGATCTGTCCAGCATGGTCATTGAGAAACAGCTCGCCTCCGGTCTTTAGCTCTAGGCAGCGGAAGGTCTGTATTTGGTTTTGGACAGAATCTTGTCGAACCATATGCTCAAAAGGGAGGCCTGGTTTCCTGGGTCTATGGCCTAGAATCTTAAGGCAAAATCACCTGAAGGGTTGAGCCATGGAGATGGGTCCCATGTTGAGTAAGTGAGAGAGGAGCCCAAGGCGATGCTAAGGTCAGAACACGCATGGGAAGAGGGAAGATAGGTAAAGAGCATGGAGTTAAGTAGGAAGCACAGAGAGATGAGATCCATCATTCATATGCCTAAGGCCAACTCCATAGAATGACTCGGGACATCTTTGAATCGATGTTTAAAAAGTAGGACTCAGCTCCGGCATGCCAAAGTCATGAACCTCAGTTCCCCCAGTACTGGGCGAGTCAGCTTGTAACCCGAGTACCACCACACTAACTCGGCGAGTCGGCCTGATAACCTAAGTACCCTCCACTCTTACCTAACACATTAAAAACACCACTGACACATTCTCACCTAAGGTCGTCGTGGTAGCATCACTTGTGCCTCAGCTAAAGTCTAGGCTTCCATTCTCACCTAACACATTAAAAACACCACTAACGATTTAGAATATGGGTAGGGACTCGTCATCCCCATTGAATTACCCAAAAAAAAGAAACTCGGCGAGTCAGCCTGATAACCTAAGTACCCTCCACTCTGATTGGGTGAGTAAGATCGGGGAGTTTCCAAACATGTCTTGTATTAACGGTCCATGGTGAATGAGATCCTCAATCAAAGGGCCAAAATGGAGGATATCTATTCAAATTGAAACCTTGTAGCAAAATTCATGAAGTTTTTCATGCACGGAATGGCAATCATTGACCGTGGTTGGGGCCTGAGTTTTCCTCACGTAGACGGCGGGAGAAAATCCTCTCTCAAACAATTGCGGAGGGTCTTGGCGTGTATACGGGTGCTCTCCGTTGCGTGGATAGGAACCAACAATGAGAACCCTCCACTCTGATTGGGTGAGCAAGATCGGGGAGTTTCCAAACATGTATTGTATTAACGGTCCAAGGTGAATGAGATCCACGGTCCAAGGTGAATGAGATCCTCAATCACAGGGCCAAAATGGAGGATATATATTCAAATTGAAACCTTGTAGCAAACTTCATGAATTTTTTCATGCACGGAATGGCAGTCATTGACCGTGGTTGGGGCCTGAGTTTTCCTCGCGTAGAAGGTGTGAGAAAATCCTCTCTCAAACAATTGCAGAGGGTCTGCGCGTACTGCACATTGTTGGCGTGTATACGGGTGCTCTCCGTTGCGCGGATAGGAACCAACAATGAGAAATATTTACGATAAGGGTGCATTTAGGCACCTACATCGTCGTTTGGGGGTTCGGGGACACACCCGGGTAGTTCGCCTTTTTAGAATACTTATGAAGCCCTCCAATAATTGTCTGCGAACGCGGTTTAGACATGAACTCTCCTCAAGCTTTAACATGTCGCTATGTTCTCTTATGCTGGAAACTACAATGTGAATTCGACGATGCTCCTCTATAATAGTTCACTCAAATGAGGATGGCTGGCAAAAGAAAGAACGAGGGGAGAAATAGTGGTAAGAATCCCCCTATCCACCCTGACGCTATGCGCTCAGGTGATCAGAGCAACTGACTGTACAGAGAGGAAGTTAGAGCGATGATTTGAGGGTTGGAACTCTAAGGATGACTCTGACGGGTGTTGAATTGAGCGTGTGACGGATATTGGGATGCTATACAAAGCCGCAGGTTTGCTGCATTTACGCTTGAAGCACAAAGGGGAAGATCGCAAAGAGAGACGGGACCCCGGGTTTGTCGCGGCTCTGATCGCAAAGAGAGACGGGACTGCGGGTTCTGCAACTCCGAGACCCACAACGCAACAAGAGTGAGAGAAAGAAGGGGGAAGAGAAGGGGCCACGCATTTGTCGCGGCTCTCGGTTGCTGTGTGAGGCAAGCAACGAGTGGAGAGAGAGAGGAAGAAAGCGAAGGAAGAAAGAGGAGAGAGAGTGGGCTTGAGGTGTGCTAAGAAAGGGAGAGAGAAAATGGGACTGGGCGATCAGAATGGACCAGGGGTAGTTTCTCTCTCTAAAATTTTTCTCTCTCCTCGACGCTGGATCCAATGGTTAGTAGCGAAAGACAAGTGGATACAAGCTTAATGCCTCGATTTCGTTAATTAATTATCCAGCTCTTTTACAATTGACCTAGGCTTGTTTATTTTGAGGACCCACCAAACAGGGGTGGATGCTCAAAACTGAGCCAAATTATAATTAAAAGAAATTACAATAAAATCTTGAATTTAGGAATAATGACCAAAATGCCCCTTAAATCTTTTGTGCTAATGATGAAACCATCCCTTTCTGATGGGCCTTTTGCCTTGTCCAGATCTTGGTTTCATTTTCGGATGCTTGTGGCGGTGGTTCATATGATCCATTGTCATAGTTTTGATGCTGGCTTGATTCTGAAGAGTTTGATGTCTTGAGACAAAATTTTCCCAAGGGGTAAAAATCTGGCTAGGTTGTAAACTTTGGTCGTCAATACAATGTGATCCATGGTGCTCCGAGTCTTTATTTTGATTGCAAATTAAAGAGGAGACTGTCATAATTACTTTGCACCAAGTTTTGCCCGATTTGGTTCTTGCTTGAAGTATTTCTGAATTCGGGAGGCTGCCGGAAAAAGGGATTCTGATGACCAGGAAATATTGCCTTCTTCAACCATGAAATTTGCACTATCCAACCTTAAATTGAGTGCAAAAGTTGTACCAGCTTGTAGCCCTTTGTGATATGGTCACATCGGACCCAACTTTGCGAATATCCGATGTACGGATCTCAAGTTATTGCTTCACAAAGTTCGAGATGTTTTTTTTTCAAAGCTCTAATTTCTATGGTTTGGGGTTCATCTTCTCTTTAGAAAAGTTTGGGTTCTGGGTTACGTCATGACACGTGCCATATGTCAAATGACCGGGTCATCGAGGCCTAGCTTGTGTCTGAATTTGAGCTTGTTCCGATTCCAAACAGGCGACCTTTGGGCACTTACAAATCATCCTAAGATGTGAAAACACAGCCTCCATGATTGGAAACTGGTTTGGTGAGGCCAAACCGCAGTAGTGTAAAACCTATCAGTTGATAGTAATTTGGGCCCAGAATGTTCCTGGGAGGTCCGATTGAGCCCAAATTTGGTCCCTGGGGATTTTTCGACTTTCTGGATGTAATAGAAGTGGTCTGGTATTATTTTTAAGACTTTATAATAGGGCTGTAGTCATAAGGTCTCTTTCAGGCACGATAAGAACTGGTCTTTGAGAACCAAATTTCATCCTGATCGGGTCAAAACTTATCTGAATGTGAAGAAACTTTTCGAGTGTCCTTTGGGTATCCCAAACTACCATTTTCATGCCTTTCAAAGTCATTCTAGTACTTTTCCTAAGGTTGCTCAGTTTTAGGCTTATTTTTCAGTGCCCCCTTGGTCTGGCGGTGTCTTGGGTACCGGTAGGACTAGGTTGTCATTGGCTCTCTTCTTATTCATAGTAGGGATGTAAGTACATCAAAAATAATGTATAACAGACCTCCTTGACAGTTGGTGGTTGACTCTAGCCGCACCTAATTTTTTTACAGTAGCTAGATTTTCAGTGTTCGGAGATCGATCTCATAAGATACTAATCTAAGTATGATATACTTGACATCATGTCTAAAATTAATGTTTAAAGAGTGGAGAGAGATGAGTTTGACGAAATCACATCTACAGAGAAATTACCCTTGAAGACTTAGTCTTTGCAGATCGGCGGTCTAGTTGGCCTAACGAAGGAAAACAAGAATAACATAACTCCAAAATAATAAATAAAATTAAAGAAATTAATAAAACAAGACAAAATAAAGTAGAAAATAAAGAAGGAACATGGCCACCCATGTGCAATACCTCCTTACATAGATTTTTTAGGATTTGAGATCTCTTTTGTCTTTGGTTTTTTTTGCCAATTTTGATAACAAAAAAAAGTCTCGATTTTACAAATATGGGTTTCCTAAGCTAAGGATTTGGGATTTTTAAGGATATTTGGATTTCAAAAATGAGATATTTTGGATCTTTGGCATATTCTCAGACTATTAAGGGTTAGACTGTTCTAGGGTTGAGTATGGTTCAATGTGTCCTATAATGTTCTTGGATAGTGTGATTCAAGGTATTAGAATTAATAGATAAAATTAAGTTTGAAAGGAAGTCTACAATATGGTGGCAATAAATGACGAGTTTCATAATGACACGAATGGTAGTAGCCAGTGTTTCAAAACCTGAATCGATGAAGTGGATCGTCCACCACAAAAATAATGTTGGGGATTTCTAATTTTGACCATTTTTTTTATTTTCTACAACTACATTCTTTTATTAGTAAAATGTGATGCAAATAGAAATCTCATCTATATGTCTCACTAACATATAGTTTAAATTTAAGTGTATGGGGCATATGACTTGGTCAAACCTTTTGTATGCATTTGACTCTTAATTTGGAATCGCACGCCTTTAATATGACAAGCTTTGGAATAACATACTTTTGTTGTGATAAGTTGTTATTTTTTCTAGTTTTTTTTTTGCAAGCCTCTCAAGCATCTCTATATAACCTCCCGCTAATATTTTGTGCAATGCACATGTTCCCGCTTGTGTGTTGTTAAGTGGAGGTTTGTATAAGGTGCACACCTTGTAATATACAACAAAGGCACCCCTTTTAATTTTGTTTAAAGATATAGTTTTGGTGTCAGAAATCTTATGATCGCTTAAAAATCCATGTTCAATCCTAATTATTAAATTTAAACATTGTAGATCGAGTATATTTATATACTTGAAAATATTGAAAATAAACAGTCTAGATGACTTTTTAAAAGAAGCACTATATTTAGGAGCTAAATTATTTTTATCGTTATATCTATAATCTCCAGGTCAAGATGATCAATTCGACGATTTTTCAACTTCAAAATATTATTTTCTGCAAGACTTTTGAAGTGCACATTACTTCTATAATATAAAGTTACAAGCTTTTAGAATATTTTTTTTCTTTTTCAAAATATCCTAGGTGATTGTCAAAACCTTGTATTTCCTTGGGTCAATGACCGCCATCCATGACGTACTAGTCAGTGACGTGAATATTTTCTATGAGCTATGTTTTAAGGGAAATCTATCATTTATGAGAAGAAATCGTATCACATAATTCAATGGAGAAATGAGCACATGCCACTCATAAGATCCCTAAACCTTCATAAGATCCCTCCATAAAAAGTACTTATTTTTCCTTCGAAATTGTCATTTTTGTAGAATTTGTATTTTCCTTGATTGAATCTATGGTTATGTCTGTGTGCAAAGTATCTCTAAAGGGCCATTACCACTACATTGAAGCTATTCCTTACTACCATTGTTTTGAGTAAAGAACTGCCGCTTTTGCTTCTAATATCTTACAATTAAATCGATGCTACATCCTTTGTAAGGGTTTAGGGACCTCATAAAAGAGACTGAAAGCTTACATTTGATTTTGAGTTGACCACAAACGCAGCTAAAGAATCTTAATATATAGAGATATGAAATAAAAGGACTACTTATTTTGTCTTTGAAATTTTATTTTTTTTTAGAATTTTTATTTTCCTTGATTGAATCTATGATTATGTCTGTGTGCAGAGTATCCCTGAAGGGCATGACTTCCTTCCATAGGTTTGGATTAAACTTATTCCTTTCATATTTTCTGTTATTTGGTGTTACGACTTTATCTTCAAAATTATCATTATGATGCTCGAATATGCACAAGATCTATGATTATTGCCATGTGCTTTTGTTAAGGGCCGTTTAAACTCCCCGCTTTCGATTATTTTAGACCAAATCTCATAAATTTGAAGAATCACTTGTAATCCCCAATGCACTTGTTCACTACAATATTGTTTATAGTTCTCTAGGAATGCGCCTTGTTGTTATTTATTCGATTTTCACTTGCATGCATTGAATTAGCACTAGTGGTTCAAGTACCCTCCACTCCGACTGGGTGAGTAAGATGAGGGAGTTTACAAAAAACTTCTTGTATTAAAGGTAAACGAGATCCTCAATCCAAGGGCCAAAGTGGAGGACATCTATTCAAATTGAAACCATGTAGCAAAATTCATAAAAAATTTCATGCATCACGACCTTGGAATGGCAGTCCTTGACCTCCTTACCTGGTGGTGGTGGATTCTGGCCTCACCCAAATTTTGCACAGTAGTTGGATTTTAAGTATTTAGCGATCCATCTCACAAGAGTGCGTATAATATGCTCTGTCAAAAGCATAATATACATTTACTCCCTCAGGCAAAACACTTGCTTGGGAGGTTTTTTTTTAAAATTGGAATTTTGGGACTTGTCTAATTATAACCAAATGATTATTTTCAAAGAAAATTTTTGGATTTTTAGTTCTTGAACATCAAGACATTCCTTACAAAAATTGGATGGTTCTAGTGCAATCTTGGGATACTAATTTGTTTAGGCACAGAGAGTGTTAGTTAATTTTTCTTTTTTTTTGAGGTTGGTTACTGGCTTCTAGAGATCACATACCAAAATTTGGTATGTAAAACATATTCCTAGAGCAAGTTTGACCTAGGGGAGTAGATGCATCGTATGCTCCCCTAGGAGTAGGAAACCTTTTGGCATCTCATAAAAAAAGGTATAGAGGATATGTTCCAACTAACAGCCTGAAAAATAGTGTCTAATGTTTGCATAGTAATTAGATTTTAAATGTTTGGAATTCAAAGTTTATAGTTTGGAAATACTTGTCAGATTTAAAGTAGATTTCAAATTTCTAGATTAATAAAATTCTCTTTAACAAATCTCTTGCTTTTGTAGTCAGTGCACAACGTTTCGTGAGGACAATGCGCTTGTGCAAATGATGCATTTTTGTTTTTTTGGATAGTTCGAGAGAGAAAGGGTCTCCCTAACTATGGTAGGAATGGAACTCAAGAAGTCACATTATGCAAAATATGTATTTTGTATGAACACATTTGTCTGATTTCAATAAACGTGTACAGCTCGAGATAGTATTTAGATTATCATCGAGCCAACTTGAGACACACCTAAGCTTGGTCGGATTAGAACTTGGCAAAAAATTCAAGATTTGTCAGGAGTCCCACCCTAGACTCTAGACTCTAAAATTTTTATTAAAAAATATCAGTCTGGATTGAAACTCAATATTGGTTTGAATTGCAGCTCACTCGAATCAGACCGACTGATCAATGCTCAGGACCTTAGCGTGTCCATGCCCGAGTTTGTGGTTTTAAAAACTTATTCAAGGCATTATGGTGGGAGTGCATAGGGTTGCAAGTGGAGTTATTACACTCATAAATTGAAACAAATATAGCTTTTGGATAAAAACAAAGTAAGCGTTAGCTCTACCATGGACGGTCCAGGCCGGTCATGCCTGTCCCAAGTCCCTATGAAATAGGAAGTTTATGTTAAATGGGCAGTTAGCGTAAAATTTTGCTAAATTTTTTCATAAATCCTAATAGCCGACCCGTAAATACATCAATTTCCTACCCGTAAACGGCTCACTAGATATTATTAAACCATAAAATACCCTTATATACCTAAAATTATTTTTAACTAATAAGTGTTTGTGTATGCCAAAAAGGATGATTTTTCTAATTTCAAAATCTCTTTGAAATCATATTTAAATTTAAAAATGACTCCGTTAATTTGTGGAATCACGTTTGAATTTTGGAAGTAGTTTATAAACAATGCATAATTTCTTGAAATTTTGAATAAGTTATTGCTATTGTAATTCTCAAAGCCGTGTAGCCTTGAATAGCCTTTACATAAACCGCAATTATGTTGTATGCATAGATTACAAAAACCATCAATCCAACTTAAGATTACAAAAACCATCAATCCAACTTAAGATTACAAAAACCATCAATCCAACTTAGAATCACCAAAGTTCTATTGGCATCAAGAGGTGGGGGATTCATGTTTGAAGAAACTTGGAGCCATTCATTTCTCTAAGCATTTAGGCTTATTCTTTGGAAATATGCACATCCGACTCAAGAATGACCCAACTAAGACTATGTGAATTGGAATCCGTCCCTAGCCATTTTGGAGTTAGACTCTAATTTGTATAGCACTGATTCTATACATAACAAATATAAATTTTCAGTATATTTTCCCTAAAATAAAATTCTTGCTTTCTCTCTTTTTTTTTCCAACGTATTTGTAAGTCATTCACAACTCCATCATCCAAAATCAAAATGCCATATGTGTGAATGCAATCGATCGGTTAGTCAATTATGAGACATATACTAGTCAATTATGAGATATATGGATAGCATGTTTACCTCATTGTAGGAAATGGCTTGAGAAGTTGCAAAATAGGTGGCTCGGTATTTAAGAAGCACAAGTGGTTATGCTATGACATTTAGTAACGACTTGAGACATGCAATTTATGCTGGTAATCTTGACAGAACAAGATCAAGCATCGGTTTTGTTTCAAGTTTTCAAATGAACCAGTAATGTCAAAGCCTCAATAAAGATGGAATGTTAGCCAACGAGGTGGAGAACATGTTGAATTATCTCATGGGTGAGTTGGGTGTCAATTCCAACCCCATCGTAATACGATAACAAGAGTACAATCAAGTTAACCAAGAGCATGATTTATCACAAGAGGATGAAGCATCTATTGGTGAGGTATCTTTATGGTTGGCAAGTAGTAAATGACAATTGAATTTGGTTGATGAAACCTGGAACCAAGGAGAATTTGTTAGATACACTAATGAAGATGGTGTTTGGGTGCAACCCGCACCGTCTATGTATCTATTATAGTTTGGGTGCAAACCGCACCGTCTATTTATCTATTATGGTAGAGACTGCCTTGATGTGAAATACTTGCCGCATCCAATTTGCGACGTTCAATATAACTGGATTGCAACCAATAATCAGGTGATTCTGCACAGTTCAATTGAATAACGTAGAGTAAAGAGGATGCCCTTTGGAACCTCAGATCGGTAGGAATAAGAGGACGGGATAGATATTCAGATGGTAATGTGGTTTTCTGTTATTCTGGTCTTTGCGACTCTAATATGACCGATCAGGCAGAGACTACTGTTTTTTATACAAGGAGCAAAATTCTTATTGGAAGGGCAGAATAGAGTTAGTTGTATATTGGAGGCAGGTTCACTTAATATCATCAATTGATACAATAATGAATATAGACCATGGTGGAGCTTGAGATCGATTTGCAAATGATGGACATTTGTTGCTCTATGGAGCTTTATTTTAGACATGTTTGCATAGAAGCTAATGATGTGGCTAATGGCATAGCCAAACAGGGTGTTTCTGTACTCGGATTGTCAAATTTTGAGGAGTCGTTTCTGTGATGCCTTTGTAACATCTTTTGTAACGGCACTTTCTTAATAAAGTTTAGAGATATTGTTAAAAGAGAGAGAGATTGGAGAGCATGCACGCAACCAGTGCATCCAGGGATGTCCCCAAAGCTTTTTAGAGAAATTATAGATAGGCCCCTAGAGTCCACTTTTTAGGTACACTCGTCCCCAATACTTTTCAAATCACACCACTAACTCCAATGTTATTTATTTTTTGCATCCACCCTCAAGTAAGAAAGTAGCCTTTTTGGGATGCGAGTACTTTCTAAGTATTTAAGATATTTTCTCTCTCTAAAAACTTGAAATTTGATATTTTAGAGATAAAATTTATCTCAAAGCCTGAGGTTTAGAGAGAGAAATTATTTAAAAAAATTTAGAGAGAGAAACCATCTCAAAATTTTTACAGGTAAACTATCTTAGATTTTAAAAATTGTCAAAAGAGAAAATATCTTAAATTTCAAAGTTTATATAGGGGTATTTTAGTCCTAAAAAACTACTATCTTAGTTGAGGGGTGGATGAAAAAATAAATGGGAGGGTATTGTGCCAGATCACTTATCTTTGTTACAAGGAGGTCGTAATTACTCCTAGTCATTAGATGTCAAATAAGATGGCTTGGAGTATGTAACGAAGTTGGAGAATTTTTGTTTTTGAACTTTGAGTCCAATCAATGACACTCTCTTAACCCGCCGATTGACAATCTGATGGACAAAAGTGTTTGTGACTCCCTTGTACTAGAACTAAATAGTCCTTTTATATATTTTTTTAAATAAATAGAATTAAAGTGAATGGTGTGGTTTACAAAATGCTGATAACATGCCAAGGTCCCGAGGGGTTTCTATCTTCTTTTTTTTCCCCTTTTTGCTTTGGATAATTAGACAAATAGGCAATTTTCAAGGGTGAAGCAACAATTCAATCTCTCTCTAAATGTAAAAGTATATATAATATTCGTATGTTGTCACGTCCCACCCTCTTCTCTCTCTGTCCACTCTAACATCTCGTCGCTCTCTCATTTACAGATGACCTGAGATCATCATGGATCCAAATCAAAGAGCTCTAATGCTTAACATCTTGTCGCTCTCTCATCGACAGATGTATAGATATCATCATGGATCCAAATCAAGGAGAGCTAATGCAGGAGAAACGAGAGAAGGATAATCAAGATGATGATATTGGAAAAACCAAGAACCCAAGATCATTGTTGCTAAGGCGAAACATGAGCGACGTCAGGCTAATGTCGATGGTAACACCAAGAAAAGGCAGAAGAAGATTCCAGAGGACGATGCAGCAGCTCCAGAATATGGCCTTGATGAAAGAGACCAAAAAATTCTCAAAACACTGAAACCCAAAATAGAGGAAGAGACTTGGATCAACTCATGATAAATATTGCAGGGAAATGGAAATTGGAGAAGCAACCAAGGTATGATAAATATTGCAGGGAAATGGAAATTGGAGAAGCAACCACCATCAAAATCGAAAGCAAAATATATGAGCAGGAGTTTGAGTTCAAGTGAGATTGGAAGTGAAAACCCCTAAAGAGGCTCACAAAACCAAGCTAAAAAATGTACAGAGGTTGTCTTTTCTCTCATGTAGATTCTCCTCCTCCCTCTCTTTCTTGGGATATGTTTTCTCTATGTGTCTTTCCCTCTGCTCTCTACAATTTTCATGGGTGTGCTTCCGTAAGGGGATTGATTTTCTGATTTTTTACCGTGATCATTTGCTCTTTTGTCATCAATTTTACGGGCTCTCTCTTTTTCTGCAATTCATGAGATGGTAGATTTTAATTCTGCACGCTCTCTCTTTTTTATATAATGATTTGTAACTTTTGTAACACATCTCTATATTGTTTAATACACCTCAAGGTTGTATGGAAAGACTCATCATTTTAATTTTATTTTGTGTTTGCCTTTGTCTTTGATGTTGGTGATAATGAGATTACATGGTGGTCCAGGAAGGTGCTCTAAGAAAGATTAAAAGTATAATAATAAAGATTACATACTCCTATAAAAGCAAATTGTACATTTCTCCCCCTGAACTGCTCGGCTTATGATACTAAACTGGATACCAACATGGAAAAATCTCTCTATCTAGGTTATTTGCCTTAAGGAGATGTGCCTTAAGGAGCAGCTTACTCATCTTGGACCATTTGCAAAGATCTTGAAGTTCTCTATAATCTTTATAAAAGCTTATGGTATCTGGAACCCAAAGAGTCATCTTCGCAGGCTATTTGGCTTGGAGGGGTATGGTATACCTAAAGACAGACGTCTCATTGGTTTAACATCTAGATTTAAGGTTCGTGACACCTAGAAACTCAACATGACAAATATGGGATGTTTGGACAAAAGCAAGTCATGGCCTAGAGGAACCATGGTATGGTCAAAGAACTACTATCCACCTAGGGCAGTCTGTGTATCTCTCTTTGTTAAGCGTGTTGGGCATGGCATGCCTCATGCAAGAAAAAATATGATTTTTATTCAGAAAATCATGATTTTGATTAACAAAAATATGGATTTTCAATGGTTCAAGAATTGTTGGCTTTTGGAGAGGAGATTTGACGATAACAGAAAAAGCATTGTCGAGGCATGCGTCATCACCAAATTCGTGGATGAACTCTAGAGAGACAGAGAGAGCCTTGTTGATTCGCAAGAGGTTCGTCGTGGATGAACTCTAGAGAGACAGAGAGAGCCTTGTTGATTCGCAAGAGGTTCGTAGCAATGTAGGAAAAACTGGGCGGTTCAAATTCTATCCGCCCGATTAGATCGGAACTGGTCGGTTTCTGTTTCTGCAAAAAGTTATATAAAATCTCAAAAAATAAAGTATTTTGTTTGTAATGTATTTTTTTAATGTTGTTTTCATCATTTTGGCAAAGAATGAAATTTTTTTTGGCCATTAATACTTATTTTTACATTTTTTCATATATTTTGGAAAATTTCAAAATACCTTTGGGCACAAATCGATTCTAGAATCCATTTTTTCATTAATTTTCAACTTCATTTGGATGTTCTTTATTCAATCATGGTTTAAATATACTTTTGATATTTTATTAGATTTGTTTTGTATTTTTTTATTTTTTAAGACTTTTTTGACCGCCCGGGGCTTGCCCTGTTAGACCGGTTGAACCACTTTTGGCCCCATGTCCGGCTAGCCATTCTAGTTTGATTTTCCCTACACTAGTTCACTGAGAAGAAGGACATGCCGCTAGGGTTTCCAGAAAAAAGGGAACTATTTTTTCATGTGAACCTCAAAAGGTACCTATTGGACTCCATTGAAAAATTTTGGTTTTTTTTTTTGTCCACGGGTTTGCACTCTCCCCAAAACATGGAGAGCGCTATTCCACATATTTAAGTGGAATAGTGTTCTCCATGTTTTTTTGCCCAAAGACATGGAGAGAGCTATCAACGGGAGAGAATAATTCTAAATTTTAGTGCTGCCCGAGCAGTGGATAGTGACCAAAAATATGGAGACCTCTTCGAGAGAGTTCTCTCCGGGTACCCAAATGGGCACCAAAGGAAAAGTATCCCTTCCATGATGCACCTTTCCGACCGTTGTGATTTAAGAAGGTGATATTTAATGGTCTGAAATTTGAAAATAATTAAAAAAATATTTCAAATAAAAATGGCAAAAATATCATTAAATATATTTTGATTAATATATTTTTTGTTGAAAATATTTTTTATTTATTTTTATTTAATTCTATTTATAAAAAACTAAAAAAAATTCTATTTATTTATTTTTATTTAATTCTATTTATAAAAAAAAAGATAAATATAATTTTTAAATTAAAAGTAAAAATAAGAAAATGAAATTAACTTGTGGCTCTTGGATGAAGCTTGGTTTCATCTGAACCATTAAAAGTTGTTTGTGCTACTTTTAATTGTCCACATCATGTGGTTGCAGTACCACCCCTACATTAAAACCTCTCTCTCCCCCAAACAAATCGAATTCACATCCTTCCATTTCTTTCTCATGTTATATCTCTCAAATCCTTAGGGCGTATTTGATAACTGGAAGACACTTCCTGGAAGTTTTGAACTTCCAACTTTTGTGTTTGATAAAAAAATTGAACTTCAAATAAAACTTCAACGAATTGTTTCATGTTCCAATATTGCTTTAAAACAAAAGTTCCAACCCAAGGGTTGGAACTCAAACTTGGAACTTTGTATGGTGAACCCCACCCAATAACCCTAGCTCCATTTCGCAGACCATAGAAGCAAGTCCTCCGCCACCATCTCTTCACAGAGGTTCGAGCTCTCTCTCTGGCATCTCTCACTAGACTTTGTGGTACGCAGATAGCCCTCCATCCGCCATCTCTCACACAGGTTCGAGCTCTCTCACTCAGGTTCGAGCTCTCTCACTCAAGCTTGGTGGAAGCTGTAGGCTTTAAATTTTGGTGGAAGCTGTAGGCTTTAAATTTTTGGCAAAAGGCCTAAATTTTTGGAAAAAACCCTAAATTTGTCAAAAGCCCTAAATCTGTGGTAGAAGCTGTAGGTTTTAAATTGACTAAAAAAACCCTAAATTTATCTTTGACTTATTGTAAAAGCCCTAAATTTCAAAATAGTTTTGTTTTTTTTAATTATCTTCTCTTTTTTAATCATTTGTGTAGTTCTATGGGCATTCTATTTCTTTATTAGTTATGCAATACTGATTTTTATTTTCTTCTTTTGAGTTTTTTGATTCATTGTCTATGGTGATAGAGAATAATAGGACCTCCATGAATAGTTTATTTTTTTTAGAACTAAGGTGATAGAGAATAATAGGAACTGTGGTTTGTTTCGATCCATTCTCTGCTCGTGGTTTGTTTTGCTACGGTGATAGAGAACTGTGAGCTTAGCTCGTGGTTTGTTTTGCTATTCTCTATGGTGATAGAGAATAATAGGATTACCATGAATAGTTTATTTTTTTTTAGAACTGTGGTGATAGATAACAATAGGAACTATGGTTTGTTTCGATTCATTCTCTGCTCGTGGTTTGTTTTGCTATGGTGATAGAGAACTGTGAGCTTTTTTTTTTTCTTAACTAAAACAGGGATTTTCTCCAGTAAAAATTTTAGTTTTTTTTTTTTACCTAGATGATGTTCGTATTAGATAATAATCCTTGTGAGCGTATTTTTTTTGAGCTAAAACAAGGATTTGTCTCCATTAAAAAAATTTAATTAGTTTTTACCTGGATGATGATGATTGAATGGACTATGTTTTCTATAGTGAATTTGATTATAGTATACTTTCCCATAAAGCAATACTTGTTGATTAGTTGTTATTAGATGTTGATGAATGACTGATTTTTGTTGAGGTTGAGCTTGATTGTTTTGCTATTTAATCACCTGTAAATTTGTGATTTGATATGGTTTAGTTTATAAATTCTTTTTTTTCATCTTTCCCTGTATTTGTTCTTGCTTTTTTTACTCTAAGCTCTTATCTCTGTTTACAGTTATTTTTAGATGGAATATAATTTTTTTATGAGCTCTATTTAAATCTATTGATCTCTATTTTTGTTCTTGTTTTTTTACTCTGAGTTCTAATCTCTATTTACAATTATTTTTAGACGGAACATACATTTTTTATTGTGCTCTGTTTAAATCTATTGATCTTTGTGTTTGTTCTTGAGATCTTGAAGCAAAGAGCTATTATTCTCTGTGTTATTGATCTCTGTATTTGTTCTTGATCTCTTGAAGCAAAGATCTCTTATTCTCTCTATGTTATTTATCTTGAGGTATGCTAATGACTCTAATTTTCCTCATCTTTCTCTCATTATCTCTTCTTTGAGCTATGATCCTTCCTATTGAGGCAAATATCTATTTTTGTTATTCTTTTATATTTGAGTTTGTTGAATTTTACTTAGCTTCAATTATGAATATTGTAGCTATCATGCTCCTTTTGTTACTTTTCTTTTTTTAATGAATAATGCATATGGGTTCATGATATATGATGTAATTTTTCTAAGATATACAGCTATGATGTGGATTTGTTTATTTCTTTTCATTTAAACAAGATGTTTATGAATTACTAAATATAATTTTTTGTATTTAGGTTTTTGACTACTTCCTTTGTGATATAGTGCTAACTTTGCTTCATGTTTCTGAATAAAATATTGAAAGCAAATTGGGATTGAGAATTATCTTGCTTACTTTTTTGTGATCTTTGTTTTTCGATTTGGTGAGTTTTACTTAGCTCCGATTATGAATGTTGTAGCTACAATGGTGGGGTTGAATGATTATAGAGTTTATAATAGATCTGTTGTTTCCTTATAATAGGATGGACCTACACACGTCATCAAGCATAATGAATGAGAATATAGGATCTAAGAGGAACTTGCAATGGACGCAAGTAGAAGAGGATTATTTCATTGAACTTATGGAGAAGGAGAGCAGGGTTGTAGGGAAGGTAGGGGGGGTGGGGGTGTGGTTGTTTAAAAAAGATGCCAGAAAACGGATGGTAGAAGCCATGACAATTAAATATTTAAGGAGCAAGCATAAGTACTTCAAAAACATGTACAATGACATAATAAACCTTATGGTTGTATCCGGGTTCAGATGGGATGAAAAGAGGAGGATAGTAATCGTCGAGAATGTTGTTTGGCATGACTTCTTAGCGGTATGTAATTGCTCATTTGCATAGGCTTTTAAAATGTTGAATAGGTTTAAATATGAATATAGCTAAAAATAATTTATGGTCTTTCATATGTAGGCGAATGATTGGGCCAATAGATATCATAACAAGACTTTGTCCGAATATTCGCTGCTAAATAAGATCTATGAGGGCAACACGACATATGGGACATACAAATAGACTGGGGGTGGCATTAGAATTGAGCAAGAAAGGCTCAAGACTGTATTATCTAATGATGCCCCCCTAGAAGTCCTGGTCGAATCTAGCTCATCCTCATCTGATGACCTAGTATCATCTGGATCAAAAAGATGACGGTTCCAAACTCCGATAGGAACACATCGTCGATCAAAGCAACCCACCTTCAATGACTCCATGACTGAAGCCATGACAAAGATGGCTAATAGCATTGAGATGTTAGTACGTGACACTTCTAACAGCAGTACTTATGTGGTGGGGTCCCAAGGCTAGGAGAGAGGCCTTAAAGATTATTGACGGCATGTAGAGAGCAGGTGAAGTTGGTGATAATGTCCTTCTAATGGCGGCAAGGATCTTTCAAGATTCTACAAACGCGGAGATGTTAATAAACTTGGAGGATCAAGAATGCAAAGGGCTTACTTGGATGAAGAGATGAAATACCTCTAAATACTTGATTGACTATGTTTACTTTATGGTTTCTATATTATAAATATGCATGTGGATGACTTCTTTCATTTGTATGTGGATGGTTTCTTTCATTTTAATGTCAAAGATTGCTTCTTGGTTTTCATTATGGATGTGGATGGCTTCTTTCATATTATGCTTTGATAAAGATTACTTTATAATTTACATTTTATAAATACGTGTTGGATGAGTTCTTTCATTTGTATGTTGATGGTTTCTTTCAATTTAATGTCAATTGTTGCTTCATGTTTTTCTTTATGGACGTGGATGGCTTCTTTCATTTAATGGTTTGATTAAAGATTGCTTTAATGGTTTGCATCTTATAAATTGTATGTGGATGGCTTGTTTCATTTAATGGTTTGATTAAAAATTGCTTTAATGGTTTGCATCTTATAAATTGTATGTGGATGGCTTTTTTCGTTTTAATGTCAAAGATTGCTTTCATTTAATGGTTTGATTAAATATTGCTTTATGGTTTGCATCCTATAAATATGTATGTGGATGGCTTCTTTCGTTTTAATGTCAAAGATTGCTTTATGGATGTGGGTGCTTCATTCATATAATGGTTGATTAAAGATTGCTTTATGGTTTTGGATGCCTTCTTCCATTTCTAGCTATGGATCCCCAACGGCGTCGGTTGATGGTAATATTATGTGTTACATTTACAATGTGTTTTGCATATTGGTACATCACTACGCAAAAGAGGAGAAGGCGTGTTCATACTTCAATTTTTTTAGACCCAATTATGTCCAATACTTGCTGTCAGGGCACCCTCATAAGTGCTTCAACCAGTTACGAATGGAAAGATGTACTTTTATCAGTCTATGCAATTTGTTAAAGGAGAGGACAAACACAATAAATACAAGATATTTGGCAGTTGATGAGAAAGTAGTCATCTTTTAAGCACTGTCACGCACGATCAACGGAATAGGGTGGTCCAAGAACGGTTCCAACATTCAGGGCAAACCAAAAGTTACTACTTCCATAGAGTTTTAGAGGCCATCTTACAATTCGAACCCTTGTCAAGTAATCCACATTGTTGTTCTCACATCCACTGAGATCTAATATATAATAGTATGATTTTTTTCTCTTAATAGGATTGTGTCGAAGCTATTGACTGGACTAATGTTCCTACTCGAGTTCGTAGTTGATTGCATAATCGTTTCCAAAACAGAAAAGGTTTTCTAAGCCAGAATGTTATGGTTGCGGTTGGTTTCGATATGCACATCCATTATCTTACAGGTTGGGAAGGATCTGCATCAGATTCTAAAGCCCTATATGATGCAATTAGTAACGAAGGTTGTAGGCTTGCAGTGCCTAAGGGTAACCCTACACTCCTCTTGAGTCAAGACTCACAGTCCGGCTCCCAAGTTCTATCCTGGATTGGTGCGAGAAGGGACTTGAAGGTCCCTAACTCCCCGCTTTCCTAGCCCCGGTGGACACTCCACCAAGGCCCTTCACATTGGTGGAACACATACCACCACACACAGTATGCACCCTACTACTGACAAGTCCCTTACCGGTCATATTGCTGAGGTATGCCAAAAGGCTGCCCTATTCGCTTTCGTTAAAGGCAACCAACTTGTCGTCGCTCCTGAGAGTCATTGCAAGGCCACTCCCCATACTCCTTCACCACAACAAACCTCTATCCCTAGAGGCTCGTCACATAGAGGCGGAGATCATGTGGCCTCCACCTCTTTCACACATCTGATGGCTCGTGGTCCGACCACTCGAGCGACACCTCAGAGCCACTTTCATGCGGCCTTGAGTTCGTATTCAAGGCTAGGCCTTTTAGGGCCGAACCTTGCGTGCGCCATGCATCTGCTTCCCACAACTTGGGGCAACGCCAGTGCTGTGCTAGCTCGAGCACACAAGGGTCGGCCACTTCGTCCTCCATCTCAGCACACACAGCTCCACCCTGTGAGAGATGAGCTCCCACTCAGTCCCTCACAAACATGAGCTCGTGGGTCTCGGCCTCCTAAGGTCGAGCCGGATGACCGAGCCCAGGTTGATTCCCAAGTCACCCGGACAACTAACTCTAAAGGTGCACACGCGCTAACTTTGCAGGTTCCTCCCCGCTCCCGACTCAGATGGAGTCACAAGTCAGATCCTTCTTCTGCCACCCTTCCTTCGTCAGGCAAGCACCTCAAGACCTGGTACTCAAAGGTTTTCCTTAAAAGTAGCATCTTGAGCCAGCCACCTCAAGTCAGTCACGCACTCGGACCTCACAAGGGAACTAGGGGCAAGGGTCTGATGGCAGATAGAAGCCTACAGCCCCCAAGGCAGCATCCCAGATTGCCTTTTATCCTTGGACCGCACTCTCTGCCCCAGCTGCTAGACACGACCCTCGTATGCTCGAGAAAGACGGGGTAGTCCAAGTCTCAAGCTCGATTCTGGACTCAAATCTATTGCAGTCTCAGAATCAAACAGAAGAGAGGCCTGCAGCTCCTGACTAGAGAGACTCCTGAGGAAGTTGAGGTTACCACTCTTGATGACCTCCTGCCTCACAATCCCTTGTTTCCTCTTCGGGTTCCCGAACCTAAACGAGAATTCAAAAGATTGCTCGATGGTCACTATCATAGTAAAAGACTGAGCTGCCAAGAAATCACGGTCCCAAGACCGTCAAGAACATGTCCTCACATGGTCGGCGTCAGTAGGGGCATGCCGAGCTCCTACAGACCGACTTGCCGCATACAACTCGCCAACCCAGGCAGCCCACTACTCCACTTGGCTCACACGCTTCAGAAGAAACGGTTAGCGTCATGGTGATCAACGAGCTGGACAACGCCCAAGAAGTGCGGATGAATAGGTTCGAGGTGATGATGCAGTCCATCCTCGAAAAGATGGATCGTCTGAAGGCCTCCAGGCCCCCTGCTTCTTCTCCTCACCATGACGCCAACTCTCAGTCTGGAGAGGACACAGCTCCTGAGCAAACTCCCCCACCGGCCTCCCAAGACAGCTCTGCTCCTCGCATGGTTTCGCAAACCGACATAGATGCCATGGTAACCCACAGTCTCAAGAATAAAGTCCTGGGCATGCAAGATGTGCCGCTTGACCAAAAGTCGTACCCCTCATATATTGAATAGGTGTCATTTCCTCCGAACTATCAAAAAGAGAAGCTCCCCTCGTTCAATGGTACCCCGCACCAGCATACCAATCACTTCCAAGCTGCTTGTCGAGAGATGGCAACTGACGGGCGACTCCTCCCTCATCAGTTCATCGAAACTCTTGAAGGGTTAGTCTTCCAGTGGTATGCTCGGCTACCTCCAAGCTCGATGCACACATGGTAAGAAATAGAGCAGTTGTTTTACCAACGCTTCTATGAAATCCAGAGAAACATGGAAACCATCAGTTGATAAGTTCATCGCCCGATGGAGAGAGCTGACAACCTATCAAGCCACTCCCATGACTGAAAGAGAAGCAGGTCAGACCTGCATACGAAATATGCTGCCTGAGGTCGCCCTGCATGTTGAGGCTTCCAATCCACCATCCATGTCAGAGCTCATCTCTAAAGCAGTTCGTATAGAAGGTATGTCCAAGCATCATGGCGGATCTCATCAGCAGCCCTCTAGCTCGAGAAACAACTGGGAGGATGGTAATTCTCGCTCCAACAATCGAGGTAACCAAAAAGCAGTAATTAGTGCGGCCGTCACCGTGACTGACACTAAGAAAACCTTGGACCTCTCCAAAGGGGTAACCAAGGCACAAGCTGGAGGCAAGCAACAGCAGTTCTATAACAAGGTCCTGCCTCCTAAAAATATAAATCGAAGCAATTACTGGATCCAGCACCAGAACAAGGTGCACCCCTTCCAGAAGGAGTGGGTTCATGCGTTGCTTTGATTACTACTAGAGCAAAACATGCTCCAGCTACCGGAGGTCATCACCCTAGAACAGGCTGGACATGAGACACAAGAGAGGTACTGCGCCTGTCACAAGAGAGTAGGCCACCCCACTCAAGCTATACTCTCAAAGGCATTATCAAAGCCCTTATTAACAAGGGCAAGATAAAGCTCGAAGAGCTAAAGAAATCATTCGGGGCAACTGAGGCTTCTCACATAGTGACAATCCAAGAGGATGATGAGGCACCCGCTGTCCTCTGTGTACTATTCTTGATGATGCTCGAAGAAGGTCTTATCACACCAAAGCCGACAAGGCAACCCAAGTTCCTGCCCCCAGGAACCGAGAATCTTTGATGTCCATATCATCTGATACGAGGCCCTGACCTGAGCGAATGCACTAGCTTCCACGAGCTATTGGCAAAGAAGATGCAGCAGCACCAAGAAGTTCATGGTAGCCCATAAGGACACCCTCAAGCCCCTGCTCCACCAGTGCGAGAAGACCTCCCAACACAAGTTCAGGGAAGTGCTAAGCTAGATCCTCTGCAAGCCCTCTTCGAGGTAATGCTCCAACAGGGTCTCGACACTCCCAAGCCTGCTAGACAACCTAAGTGTCTTGCCCAGGGTACATAAAATCTCTGGTGCTCATATCACTAGGTATGGGGCGATGAGCTCGCAGAATGCTCTGGGTGTGAAGCTATAATTGCGAGAAGATACAAAAAGGCCACATTGTCTGTGACGTTCTCCCTGAACACTCCCAAGCCATCGCTCCCGTCCAAGAGGAAATCCCACTACAAGTCCCCTATGAGCCTGCACTAGACCCTTCAGATCCCTCGACTTCTCAGCCTTGGGAAGTCTACCACGGACGAAGTAGGCTCAAGTCCCTGAAACGTGAGGCAGTCCATCAAGCTAGGACTACTCATCAGCCCGATAGGATGGCCTAAACACCCCCCGAGGGATCCAGAAAGAGATGAGGACCTAGGTCAGCTCACTGAAGGAATCATATTCCTCAGCCACCAGTTGAGGAAGAATTCCTTAGGTCCCTTCCTCCACTGCCGACCTTACAAGACTTAATGCTAGGCGTAGCTCGCCTTATCCTTTCATCCGATCAACAGCTGCTCGGGACTCGTCCAATACGGGTGACGACACTAAAAGCACCCCCCAACGATCAGAGCCGAGGCAAGACCTAAAACACCCCCTGCACACGTCCAATTTTGGTGACGACGTAAAAAGCAGCCCAAGACATTCTGACTCCACTTCTTCTTCTTCTCTTCCTTCCTCCTCTATTTCTTTTACGGGTGCAGGTCGACAGTGCCCAGACTTCGACACTTTAAATAGAGAGCTCGAATGCAGCAACATCAACAGGTTGTAGTGGAAGTTCATAAGAAAGATGTTGGCCTGGGTAGCTAGATTCTTAACCATTGCCAACGCCCTAGTTGCCCAAGCCAAGTCCGAGTCATCTTCGAATTACGATACCCATGAGGCCTGTCACATGGTTCAAGTGCATGAAGCGCCACCCATCTCGAGGCAAATACTGAGTGACCACAGTCACGATGTCATGGACTTCACATTCGATGTTGACCCTTTCATTCCTTGGTCTAGCCAGAGACCGGATATCGATTCCCACCATGAGACCCTCCTAAAAGCCGAAATGTTAGGATCTCTACACTCGAGATTGATATGAAGCATCCTGAATCCCCTGACGAAGAGTTGCAAGAAGCTTCAGAAGAGTGGGAAGAAGGTGGGTAGGCCACGGACGATAAGCTTGAAGAGATAAACTTAGGGGATGAGGCCGACCTAAGGCCAACTTTCATCTCAACAAAAATGTCCCTAGAAGAGAAAGAAAGTTATATGTCCCTCCTCTGAGAAAATCGGGATGTCTTCACCTGGCATTATCATGAGATGCCCGGTCTAGGCCCTCAAATCGTTGTCCATTGCCTTGGTAGTGACCCGTCCATCAAACTTATGAAGCAGAAATCGAGAAAGTTTAGACCTGACCTCGAGATGCAGATCGATGTTGAGGTGAATAAGCTCAGGTAGGCTGAATTCATACATGAAGTCAAATACCCCAGATGGCTGCCAAATGGCATCCCAATCAAGAAGAAAAATGGCCAAATCAGGGTTTGTATTGATTTTGCGACTTGAACACTGCCTGCCCTAAGGACGACTTCCCCATGCCATTCACCGAGATGCTTGTTGAGTCCATGACTCATTGCCAAATCTTCTCCTTCATGGACTGGTATTCTAGTTATAACCAAATCAGGATGGCACCAGAAGATGAAGAGGCCACTGCATTCTTGACCCCAAAAGGTGTTTTTTGCTACATTGTGATGCCTTTCAGGTTAAAGAATGACGATGCCACATACCAGCGAGCCATGACGATCATCTTCAGGGACATGATGCACAAGGATGTCAAGTGCTATGTGAATGACTTAGTGGTTACGTTTGAAGCAAAAGACGCTCACATGGAGGACCTTAAAAAGGTATTTGAGCGGCTACGGCATCACCAACTCAAGATGAAGCCCTTGAAATGCGCCTTTAGCATATGGTCAGGAAAGTTCTTAGGGTTCATCTTGAGGTATTGCGGGCTGGAGATTGAGCCAGTCAAAATCAAGGTGATTCAGGACATGCCATCGCCTACAACCCTGCGTGAACTTCGGTCTCTCCAAGGTCAGCTGGTCTACATTCGAAGGTTCATCTCGAACCTCTCAAGACGATGCAAGCCCTTTTCGCATCTCCTGAAGAAGGACACTCCCTTCATATGGGATGAGGCGTGCTAAGCTGCACTTGACGAAATCAAGCAGTACTTGTTGAATCCTCCGGTACTCTCCACGCCGGTATTAGGAATACCTATACGTGACCACTCTTGATGAGTCACTTGGGGCACTCCTAACACAAAACAATGATGGGGGGAAAGAAACAACACTCTATTATCTCAGTCTTAGGATGCAGGGGGCCAACAAAAATTACCCTCCCATCGAAAGGATGTGCCTAGCTTTGATATTTGCGGTACAAAAGCTCCGCCATTACTTGCCTGGTCATGAGGTCAAGCAAATCTCAAAGGCAGACCCGGTCAAGTTCCTTATGACCCCGGCCATGCCTGTCAAGACGCTTAGCCAAGTGAGCATTATTGCTGATGGAGTTCGACATCACGTATGTACCACATAGGGCTATCAAAGGTCAAGCCTTAGCAGACTTTCTCGCGGCTCACCCGGTCTCTTTAAGATCTCCCCGATCAAGTGACCTCCCGGATGAAGAAGTCTTTTGTACGATGCTAACTCGGCCGTGGGAAATATACTTTGATGGAGCATTCCAGTTTGATAGAGGGGGTGCCGGAGTTGTGTTCTTAACCCCCAATGGTGGAATGATTCCTCTAACCTTCTCACTCACAAAGGTATTTTCTCATAATGAAATTGAATATCAAACCCTTATTAGAGATCGCTCAGGAGCTAGACCTAGAGCAGCTGAACATCTTCGGCGACTCTGAGCTCTTCATCCGACAGCTTAAGGGAATTTATGACGTAAGGAAGGATACTCTCAAGCCTTATCATGATACGGTCAAATCTTATATGGCCTACTTCGAAGATTTCTCCCCAAGTCATATCCCTAAAAGGCTAAACTCGCAGGCCGGTGCACTCTCAAAGCTTGGTGCTACCATTCAACTGTCTTCATCAGGGCTCATGCCTATTTGGGCAACAGAATGGAGACACGTCAAATTGAGAACTGAAGTTGATGCAGATGATGAGAGATGTCTTCCCCAAATGCCCGCCTTATCCATTCGGAGCACTCCTTGCAGCCAAGGATGTTATTAAGAAGGAACAAGAAATGTACTAAGGTAAAGAATCCAAGGCTAAGAAGCAAGAGTCTGAATTCTTCGACCTGATATGTGCAGAGGTTGAACCAGTGGAAGACTGGAGGGAACCCATCATGAACTTCATAAAACACGGAAGGCTGCCTGAGGAACGGGAGGAGCGCAATGGTATACGATGGATGTCTACCAAGTACACCTTTCTTGATGGGGACATTCTCTTTCACCGATCATTTGACGGAATTCTCCTCAGATGTGTCGATACACAAGAAGCAAATAAAGTACTGGAACAAGTGCATTCAGGTATCTGCGGGCTACACCAGTCCAGCCCTAAGCTCTATGAACGCATACGCAGACTCAACTATTATTGGCCTTCAATGGTGGTTGACATCCGAAACTATGCTAAAAGATGCCATGTATGCCAAATGCACTCAAGCCTCATTCATCAGCCCCCAGAGCCTCTTCATCCTACAGTGACATCATGGCCCTTTTCCCAGTGGGGTATGAACATTGTAAGACCCATCGACCCTCCTGCCTCAGGTCATGTCTTCATCCTAGCAGCAACGGATTACTTCTCCAACTAGGTTGAAGCGGTCTTGCTCAAGCAGGTTCCAGGGGCCACTGTGGTCAACTTCGTACATCACCACATCATATTCTGGTTCTGGGTTCCAGACCGAATAATCTCTGACAATGGCCCTCAGTTTAGAAGCCATCATGTTAATCGCTTAGCTAACCAATTCGGCTTTGAGTGGAAGTACTCGATCATGTACCACCCTCGAGCCAATGGTTTAGCTGAGGCGTTTAATAAAACCCTATGCGGGGTGCTCTGGAAGTCGGTCTTGAAGTCAAAGAAGAATTGGCATGAGAGGCTACCTGAAGCTCTATGGGCCTATCTCACCACCACTCAGAATGCTACAAACTCTACTGCTTATTCCCTGGTTTATGGAGGTGAGACAGACTTACCCCTCGAGGTTCAAATACCCTCACTCCGTGTCGCTATATATCAAGGACTGACTGAAGATGAGAGGGTCATGCTCCATTATCAGGAGTTGGATTCTCTTGATGAAAAGAGGCTAGAGGCCAACAAAACCTTGAGCTTAATCAGAGGAGAATGAAGAGAGCTTTTGACAAATATGTCAACGTTTGCTCATTCGCTCGTGGGGATCTAGTCTTAGCAGTCAAAAGACCGATTGTTATGCATGGACGCTGAAAAGGCAAGTTCGAACCTAAGTGGGAAGGCCCCTTCATAGTCAAGAAAGTCTCTCCAAATGAAGACTACATACTTGCACATCCTGATGGAGAGGAGGCAATGCCCCCTATCAATGGCCGATATTTAAAGACATACTACCCATGATTGTAAAAAGTAAGCAAGCAAGAAGGGCCAAAGAAGCCTTAACTCTTTTTATTGCATTAAAAGGAGTTACAAGTTACAATCAAAAGCCCATTATTAGGGAGGTTACAAAGCTCTTACATCTGAGGATAAGAGGATGGTTACATGACAAAAAGAAGAAGCCAACCTTTTCTGAGTCAGCTTTAGTTCATCTGACAAGGCATGGCTAGCTCCAGGAGAGGGAAGAAGTACCTTGATAGAGTCCACTTCCCTGGCAAGGAATTGACCCACTATGGATTCCCTTCCTCCAAAACAACATGGACTTCACTGTTGTGCTGGAGGACTTAGCTTCTAATAGACCACAGTGACAGAGTGTTTTCATTTGTCGTCACTCTTGGTCCCCACGAGACGTCATCGTCCATGGTCATCGTCGTGCGCAAACCAATGTTGTGCACAACCATTGTCGTGGGTGACTCAATGTCGAGTTCTACCATCCCCACGGGCAGGCCAACACCATGCACAACCATTGTCGTGAGCGGCATGCTACCGAGCATAGCTATCGCTGCGAGAAGCTTAACGCCGCGAGAAGGCAGCACCGTATGCAACTTAATGTCGTGCATGCCCTTATGCTATGGTTCCCACCGCCTCCATTTCCCAGGGGGGATTGACTCCCACCACCTACAATTCTTGGGGGGATTAACTCCCACGCCTCTTCGGTCTCCACAACCGTCACTCCTTGGTGACGGTCAACCTTCTCGCAACCTTTCACCTCCCCCACGATCCTTCGGGTTCCACCAAAAACACTTCTCCGTCTGTCGAGAACCCCCGTCTGACCTTGGTCTTTTCCCTACTGGCATTTCCACTCCTCTCCAAGAACTCACCCCTACTCGCCGAGAAACCCTTCCCCGTCTATTCCCTCTCTTCCGCCGGTGACTGAAGCTAACAGAAAGCCATCAGAATTCCTAATAAAGCTCCCTTGTGACCTTGCAGGTTTCCCTTCTCCCTTCCTCGCACTTCTCTATCCGCCGGAAAACTCTTAGAGTTTCCAACAGAGCCCTTGCTGCTCCTCCTTCTTTTTCGATAATTAGAGGACCGTCAGAGTCCCCTGACCCTTCTGTAACTTGCCAGCAATCACGAAACTACCAGAAAATTATTGTAATTCAGGCAGAGTACCACTATGACTCTCGCAGTTTCGCCACAGTCTCGGTGAAGCCCTGAGAAGTTCCATGTTCCATACTCAGAAGGTCTCAGCACTCTCTGAAGAAGTTCGTGAGCACTCTGCAAAGACCCACGACCTGCCCAAGCTCACTTGAAATCTCCTGAAGGCCTGCACATTACGAGTTTTGGCTGGGAAACTCCTGCCGAAAGTCTCTTAACATAAGCTCCGGCTCTCTCTCTAAAAAGCTCTCTTAGTTGTTTTATCATTCGGTAAAATAGTAAAATGGGGTTTTACCCCCTTTCAAACTCAACAATGCCGTGAAGTGCCCCTCACAAGTTCAAAATGATGCTCCAGTCCTTGTCTTCAGATGGCGACAGGTCCAGGTGGGGGCGGGTCAAGCCTGAGACCTGAATGCAAGTCATTGCTGCATGTGCCTCATAAACCCACTTCTATCGCCATGCCTTATCACCACGTGCTTCACAGAGGGCTATCGCCGCATGCTTCACTAGAAGCTATCGTCGCGCGCTTCACACAGAGACTATCATCGCGTGCTTCACAGGAGGCTATCGCCACGCGCTTCACAAATGCTATCGCCGCGCGCTTCACAAGAGGCTATCGTCACATACTTCATAGGAGGACATCATCACGCGCTTCACCAAGAGTCATCGCCACGTGCTTCACCAAGGCCTAACACCATGGGCGTGTCATCTAGGCTTAACGCCACGTGCGCCATACAAAACATAGCGTCATGTGCATGCTACAGCACTGCCGACTGTGGATTTTTCCCACTTTCCCCAAAACGTAACCTGTCATCCCCACAAGCAGGCCATCACTTTGTATCCCCAAGGAGTCAAGTCTCCAGTTACAGCCCTGTTCCCATGGAGTCACATTCACTACCCACATAAGTGGTCTAGGTGCACGACCCTAAATTGCATGGTCCAAACAATATGACCTGAAATTGTAACCAAGGTCTAGTTGCATCACCTTAAACTGCATGGGCCTAACTACAGGACTTTAAACTGCATAGCCATGGTCCAAACTATATGACCTTAAACTGTAGCGGAGCTCTAGTTGCACGACTTTAAACTGCATGGTCCTCTTTGCAAGACACCAAACTGCATAACCACGGTCCAGCTGTATGATCTTAAACTCTAGTGCACGTCCTGACCGCATGACGTTAAAGGGCTTAGTACCATGGTCTAAACTATATGACCTTAAACTGTAGCGGAGGTCTAGTTGTACTAACTTAAACTGCATGGTCCTAGTTGCAGGACTTTAAATTGCATAGCTATGGTCCAGGCTACAAAGACCTTAAAATTGTTACCCACATAGTCCATTCACATGACTTGAAGCTTGAAATGGATGTCACTATCCCCAGTGGAGTTACACCTCTGCTCCCGACTGTAGTTACTAATAAAGCTGCAAGCAGGCCACTGTCCCTCATCCGCAGTAGGAGTCACAACCCAATTGCATCCCATTATCCTCAGGGAATTACAGTCATTCTTATCTTTTCAATCTCCAGTGGGGTTGCATTTATACTTCAGCCTGTCATTCTCAGTGGAGTCACACACATACCATTGCGCATTATCCCCGTGGAGTCATGCTTGCCCCTTTAATCCTTTATGGGTTAGACTCACGCCAAGCTATCCCCAGTGAGGTATGGTTCTCCATCTAAACCTCCCATTGGTTTTAACCATCATTATCATCAAGGGAGTTGAATTGCTATCCACGGACCTATTCCCCATGAGCTTCACTTATATGGCAACCCATCTAAAGTGGTCTAGGTGCACGACCCTAAACTGCATGGTCCAAACTATATGACTGTAAACTGTAGCGGAGGTTTAGTTGCACGACCTTAAACTGTATGGTCGTAGTTGTATGACTTTAAACTGCATAACCACGGTCCAAGCTATATGACCTTAAACTATAGTGTACATCCTGACCGCGTGACTTTAAACTTCTTTGCCCAGGTTCTAGAGGCATCACCTTAAACTCGCCCCCACATAAGCCCAACCCCTTTACGTGCATTTTCACGTACGTTTTCCCTAACCGACCTATTAGTGTGTGCGCACCACCTTCATTGCTTCCTCAGTGAACCCATCCACTTCACTACAGCATCCATCATTCCTCAGTGAGTCTCACACATGCTCACAAAATGGCGAACCATCTTGTCATCCATACACATCTCAACCTAGTGGATCACCATTTTTCACCCACCATTCATACATCATCCATCTTTCATAGGTAGTCTCATGTCATCTCCCCAAAGTGAGTAAAAACCACCACCATACTCACTTCATGGCCTCCACAGACTGCCACTCATCACCACTACGGTCCAGCTATATGACTCTAAACTATATTGTACGACCAGACCACATGACGTTAAAAGGCTTCACACAGGTCTCAAAGGCATGACCTTCAACATGCCTTCACAAAAAAAAAATAATAACGGGGCATGGTGTATACCTAGACAAGGGAATACCATGAGTAAAAATGATAGACGGGCATGGACATGAAACCATGAGTAAAATAGTTCTGTAAAAACAAAAACCCGGGCAGGTGAATACCCCAAAAGGGTGTTGTGAGCAAAAACGGATGAAAATGGTAGACATGGCAGCAAGGTCATGGGTAAAAGAGCCCAAAAATAAAGAAGGTTGGTGAAAACCGTCTTTACGACACCACTTCCCTAGTCTAGGTGAAAACCCGCAAAGGGCACTTGGATCAACAAAAAGCAGGTTGACGCAGCATCACAGTCTCAGCCGGCAACCAATTGCCAAATAGGCATATTCTGGTTAATGAGGTCCACACAAAATCCTCGACTGCCAGAATCCAATCACAACACAAAATGGCTCACCCGAGAGTAAGAGCCTCATAAGATCTCCCACACTTCAAAACAAAAAACAAAGCGAGTCCCTGAGGGTGCAGGTGATGAACGATAAATCCCTAAAAAACAAAACGAGTCCTTGAGGGTGAGGACGATAAACAATAAATCTCTCAAAATGCTAAAGATGCTCACGAAGGCAAGAAATTGACAAAGCCAGGGGAGAACCTGCCAGAGACTCCGGGGTGATGCCACGCCATGAGGTCGCCTCGCCAAAATCCCTCCCTAATCGACAGGCCCAAACCTTCGGGGCAAGCTAACAAAAAGCCCCCGACTGGACCCCACAGGATGAGGGCCTACAGAGGTACCTTGACTGTCAAAAGCAAACCTGTTGTAGTAGCAAAGAATGCCATTCGAAGGGTCATAGCACTTGGCCGCCAGATAGGCCTATTTCTGGCCAATGAGATCCACACAAAAGCGTCAACGGTCAGAATCTCAAATAGTCCCCTGAGGATGAGGACTTTAACATATCCCTCAAAAGTCTCTTCTCCCCCTAAAGTTTCCACGGATGGACCTGTACATTGCATCCAAACGTCTGAGCATCCTAGTTACAGCAGTGCGTGGATCTCATCGGCTTTCACGTTGTCCTGTGGCTAGGAAGAAAAAAGAAACAAAGCCAGAGGAAGTTTCCGAATGTTGTCCTTCCACTTCTATCATAGCACAACATTCGGCGGGGTATGCTATATGAAGACATTTTTCAGCATCATGGGTCCCTGATGCCGAATAAAAAAGAGAAGTCGGTCAATAAAGCCTAACAAACAGTAGAAATTTTGACAATCTCATAATGGCCCCAAAACTAGTCAAAATATTTATAAGGACTACAAAAAGTCTCCTGCGAAGTTTTGTTGCATTCTAAAATGTCTAAGGCAATGCAGACTGAGAAATAATTCCGACACTATTCCCATGTGGCCACCTTGCAAGTAAGCACCATTAAAGGGGCAATCATGAATAGTGACTTGCGACCCTCATATCTCACTTGTCCGAGATCGGACCATGCTCAAATTTTGTGAACGTGTTTGTCTCACCAAGACTAGCATTTCGATATATGGTATGACCCTTGACGACGTCTGAGCATGGAGAAAAGCTAGATAGAAGTGGTCGATCAATGACGAAAGTTGCAAGAAAATCAACAGTAATACGCCTCGCTCGAGTGGCCAAATCACGATGCTCGTGAACACTATCGACGTGAAACCAGTTGCATCACGTGCATAAGGTATATGGCTATCACTGGTTCGAACCCCACGCATGATAAACGGTCAGATTTCGTACACAATGCCGATAAAGTGGCTGTAAATTCCAGCGTTAAAATTCCAGATTTCGGCCAAAACTCAAAAGTTGCGAAATCTTTGTCCGAGTACGAAATCCAGCTGCGTTTGTTGCCACGCGACCTGATGCATGCTCAGTGTGATCCAAAGAAGAAATCACATAAAAACATCAAGGAACAAGCACAATCGATACGATGTTTACAAGATCCATCCAAATTTCAAGTCATATGATTGTGGTCAAATCGATCGTCATGCCGAGTCCTATAAGAAAACAATCCTCTTTCGGACAAACAGTCACCAGAGCAATTTCGGATCATCCACGAAAGATCACGCATGTTCTAGGGCAACAATAGGGACTGTTCTGGAATTTTCACAATTGTTAAGAAGGGGCAAATCAATCATTTTGTACCATATTTTCCTATTTTATGTAATTCAATGAAATCTTAATTTCCAACAATTAGGTTTAATTTTGATCAATCCACCCATGTTTGTGCAAAACTCTATATATATATTACGTACTCTCATTGTACGAAGGGGGAACTTTTGCTTATTAAAATCTCCATATTTTCTCATTGTTGGGTCACGGCTTGAGAGAGAGAGGAAGGAGAGAGAAACTTTTGGGACGGTATCCCTTAGCTTAAGGTAAATCTTTTTCTCTCTCTTGTCTTCTTTCTTCTCTTCTTCTTTCGCTTCTTTCCTCTCTTCTTCTCTTTCTCTTTTGTCTGAGCTTCTCTCAAAGGCCATGCATGGCAGTGGCAGTGTCGTGCATGCCTCTCTCTCTCTTCCCTCCCCTGTGGTTTCACAGGTCGCACATGGCGATGGCAACGCCATGCGCGAGCCTCTTTCTCCTTTTTTTTTGTTCATCCCTATTTCTCGGGGAGGTTCGCAGACGGCGCTGCTCATCTTCATCCGTGGATGTATCCTTGACGTCCCGTGAAAGCCAAACGGCGATGCCTATCGCCGCCTGCAGAAGTCTCATCCTGTTGCGTGCCTATCGTAGACGGTGATGCCTATCACAGACGGCGATGGCTATCGCCACTCGTGAAAGGTCACGATAATACCCATCGTTGTCCGCTAGCTTCTTTTGTGCGCTCGGTGCCTATCGTCGTGCGCTAGTTTCTTTCGCATGCTCGGTGCCTATCGTCGTGCGTATGCTTCTTTTGCGCACTTGGTACCTATCGTCGTGCACTAGCTTCTTTTGTGTGTTCAGTGTTTATCGTCATGCGTAGGCTTCTTTCGTGTGCTCGATGTCTATCGCTGAGCGCATGCTTCTCTTGTGTCCTACGCCAATAGCCATGTGTTTCGTCAAGAAACTATCGCCACGTGCTTTACAAGTAGCCGTCGCCGCTCGCGAAGGGGTGTGCTACCTTCTCGTGTTGCCAACAGCAATGCCTAGTGCCATTGGAAGTTCACTGCTCACCATCTGACTGTGAGCAATAGTGTCCAGTGTAGTCCAAGGGCCGCGACACTATTACTCCACGGCTGCAGGTGGCGATGTTTAACGCTGTCGCGACCCCATCTCTTCGTCGTCTCGTGCCTTCTCTTTATTCTATTCTCTTCTCACTTGATTGAGGGTAGACTCAGTCTAGCACTGTCATAGCAATCTGGATGTCGAGCAGTATTGCTGTTGTGCTGGTCCTAAGTATCGTGCTCGTCTTGCTGCCACACAAAATTAGGACAGTCATAACGACCTTGGTTTCGAGTAGTATTGCTGTCGTGCTGGCCTTGAGTATCATGTTCGTCTTGCTACCACTCTGAGTCAGTCAATGGTCCAGCTATCATGCTAGTCATGTCCCTTCATCAAGTCCTCTTCCCTTTACTCTTTTTATTCAAACTCTCTTCTTCAACATGCTAACTTCTCACGAATGTGCATTGCCCTAAGACAAGGGTGGGTCCTTCGGTCCACTTGTCTTGCAAGTTATCCATTATAGTATTGTGCAGAAAACAAGGAGATTGCAGGTAAAGGGAGGCGATTCTGAACCAGCTGAAGCAGCTGGGGGGCTTTCTGTCGTGATCTAAGTGGGGCTCCGTGCGAGTCAGCCTGAGTAAGTCACGGACCCATGTGAGGTTGGTCCCCACCTCACATTCAAAATTTCTCTCTCACCAGTTGGACACCTGCCCTTGTTCTGTGAACGAGGTTCTCGAGAGAGCGGTCTTAGGTCCTAGGTCTTCCAAACCCGAGACACGTGTCACCCGATCACCTAGATCCGGGGAGGCGAGATCGAGGCACCTAAACATGGAGTTTTGAGTACATGTAATTCAATGCACTGTAAAGAAAAGCATGTGCTATTTGGACACCACATTGTATTTATTTATATTTTGAAAAAGGGATTTATAAAGGGACCTATTAGAGTTGGATTATTTAATAATCCAATATGTGTATAAGTCCAAGTTGAGGGCTAAAGTCTATAATTTCATAATTCCATATGAAAGTTTTTTGTAATTAGAGCATCATGTTTCAATAAAATGGAAAATTTTAAGTTAAGTATATTATCCCTTGGTCTTATACCACCCACATATTCTTCGCGGTGTTATATGTACAATGAAAGTAGAGTCTTATGGCTATGGTTATCAGAACCTGTTCTGGAGAGGTTAGGATAACACCTATGTTAGCTTCGTATTTATTCTTAGTGTCACCAAAGTGAACTTCCCAAGTCAGATCCTTAACATTGAAGAGGTCTTAATCGGGCAGGTCGATGTTGATTGGCACATCGTTGGGAATCACATGTTCCATTAAGGGCCTGTTTGGGTACATGGATTTTAAGACATGGATTTTTAATATCTTGGATATTATCAAAATCCAACTTTTTGATTGTTTAATGACTATAATACTTAAAATCGGGAAAACCAAAATCATGGAAATGAGACATACTTTTCCATGATTTCATTTCCACAGTAAAACCCATTTTTTTGCATTTTCAAGGCCCGTGGATTTCACTCATTGGAAACATTTGGTAGGTATGAAAATTTTAGAGAAAGAAAGTACCGAACTTTTTTAAAGAGAGAAACTATTTCAAAAATTTTAGAGAGAAAAACTATTTCAAATTTTAACTTTTAGAGAAAGAAAGTATGTTAAAATTTTAGAGATAGAAAGTATGTTAAAATTTTAGAGAGAGAAACTACCAAATTTTTTTAGAGAGATGAACTATCTCAAAATTTTAGAGAGAGAAATTGTCTCAAATTTTAACTTTTAGATAGAGAAAGTATGTTAAAATTTTAGAGAGAGAAAGTACCAAAAATATTTAGAGAGATAAACTATCTCAAATTTTAAGTTTTAAAGAGAAACTATCATATTTTAGAAAGAGAAAGTACATGCAAATTTTTAGAGACAGAACTATCTCAATTTTTTAGCGAGAAACTAGTTAAAAAATTTTAGAGAGAGAAACAATCTCATATTTTAATTTTTAGGGAGAGAAACTATATCAAATTTTAGGGAGTGTACCTAAAAAGTTTTAGAAATAGAAACTCTCAAAAAAATTTAGAGAGAGAAACTATATCAAATCATAAGCTTTAGAGAAAGAAAATATTCTTAAAATTATAGAGAGAGAAAGTAGTCTTAAATTTTTAAAAAGAAACTATTATAAATTTTAGAAAGAAAACTGGCAAAAAAAAATTTAGAGAGAGAAATATCTTATTTTTTAGAGAGAGAAACTATCTTGAATTTTGTTTTAGAGAGAAATTATCTCTAATTTTGAAATTTAGAAAGAGAAAATATATTAAAATTTTAGAAAAAGAAATTATATCAAATTTTAGATAGAGAAACTACCTAAAAAATTTAGAGAGAGAAACTATCTCAAACTTTATGGAAAGAGAAACCATCGTAAAATTTATGTTTTAGAGAGAAAGAGTATATTAAAATTTTTGAAAGATAAACTATATCAAATTTTAAATAGAGAAAATACTTAAAATTTTAAGAGAGACAAACTATATCAAAAAAATTTAGAGAGAGAAACATCTCAAAATTTAAGTTTTAGAGAGAGGAAGTATCTCAAATTTTAAACTTTAGAGAGAGAAAGGATATCAAAGTTTAGAGAGACACTATATCAAAGTTTAGAGAGAGAAACTATTTCAAAATTTTAGAGAGAAAAATTATCTCAAACTTGAAGTTTTAGAGAGAGAACGTATCTTAAAATTTAAGAGAGTAACTATATCAAATTTTAGATAGAGAAAGTACATAAAAATTTTTAGAAAAATAAATTATTGCAAAACTTTTAGAGAGAAATTATCTCAAATTTTAGCTTTTAGAAAGAGAAAGTATCTTAAAATTTGAGAGAAAAACTATATCATATTTTAGAGAGAGAAACTACTTAAAAATATTTAGAGAGAGAAACTATCTCAAAATTATTGAAAAGGGGAGCCATCTCAAGTTTTAAGTTTTAGAGAGAGTATCTTAAAATTTTAGAAAGAGAAACTATATTAAATTTTAGAGAGAGTAAAGTACATAAGAATTTTAGAGAGAGAAATTATCTCAAAATTTTTAGATAGACAATTTCAAGTTTTAAATTTGGGATGGAAAGTATGTTAAATTTTAGAGAGACAAACCATATCCAATTTTAGGGAGAGAAACTATCTCAAAATTTTTATGGATATACTATCCCATATTTTGAGTTTTAGAAAGAGAAAGTATATAAAAATTTTAAAGAGAGAATTGTATCAAATTTTGTTACCAAACAATGGACATAGAAGTGATTACAAGGAATCCATGAATTTTGTATAGCTTATCTAAACAAGAAATTTGAGGTAATTCATGACAAAAATCCTTAATAATGAAAATCCATAGATTTCCTTGGATTTCAAATATCTAAGATTCTTAATTTCCTCCTATCCAAACAGGCCCTAAATGATATGCAATCGCTTGTCCCTTGACTGATTTTTGGGTAACATTGTCTATTTTCACATGGAAGCATACATCATTTGGCGAGCCATCCATTGAGGATCGGCTTTTCGATATATTTCCATCTTTGAGATGAGTTTAATGGAATGTGATAAAACATAGTGCCTTAGCTTCTAAGTTGCCCATACGAGCACAACGTTTTCCGACATCCTTGTATCGGATTTTGTAGTCAACCATGGTGTTGTGGAGATAGTAGATGGTTCGTTCTCTCCCTCGGTCATCATATTGTCCTAGCATAGCCCTCATGGTCTTGCCTTTCAATGAGAGCTACAAGAATATGGGTTTATTAGGAATTCGAGGGCTTAATAACAACGGGTTCAACAAATATTGTGTGATTTGGTCGAACACTTTGGCATTTTTAATCTCATACATACGGCATGCCTTTTTTCAATAGCCGATTGAAGGTTCACACTTATCTGCTAGTTGCAAAATGAAACGTCTTATGGCTTGTATTCTTCCTTAGAGGCCTCTGATTTCTCAAATATTGCTGGGAGACAGTGTTTTGGTAATGGCCCGAGTCTACCTTAATGTTCCATTAACTGATGATGAAGCCTAATAGATTTTCTAAAACGACTCTGAAAGCACACTTTTGCAGGTTGAGCTTGAGTTGATATCTTTGAAGTCGATTTAAGTTGGTCCGACGGTCATCCTAGGTCTTGGATATGACTTGGATGTTGTCCACGAAATCTTCTATGCTAATGTGCATCATGTCATGGAAAATAGAGGTCATAGCCCTTTGGTATGTGCTTTGGCATTTTTAAGTCCAAAAGGCATGACTCGGTAGCAATATGCTCCCCATGGCATGATGAAAGACGTTTTTATCTGATATTCCTAAGTCATACCGATCTGATTGTATAATGAGAAGTCATCCATAACTGATAACATTTCCTGTTTAGCAATATTGTTGACTAGGGGCAGTGGAAAGTCATTTTTGGGGCATGACTTATTTAGATCCCTGAAGTCTACACACTCTCATATCCTTCTCGGGGAAGACTACAATGTTGGCCAACCAGTTAGAATAATTGACAGAAGCAATGAAGCTTGTCAATTTCCTTCTTGGTTTTTCCATATGGATCTTTAGTCACAAGGGCCTTTTTCTTAATCGGGGTCACCTCTTAGCAAATACTGAGGTGGTCCTAAACTATAGCGGGGTCTAGCCTGGTCATGTCGATGTATGACCAAGCGAAGACATCCTAGTAGTCTTTGAGGAAGGCGATCATCTTGTCTTGTTCTTCAGGCGACATAGAAGTCCCAATTTTCGTTATCATCCTCTAAATGCAGATTGACATCCATCATCTCTTTGACAATGGTTGTTGAGTTACCATTAAATTTATGCTCGGATAGGTCGATGTGGGTCGCGTAATACGGATTGAATAAAAGTTTTTCCAACAGCCCACTCTTCTGGTTAATTTGACCCCCTGTGATTATTGGCTTTCTATTTTCCTGATTTTCATTGTTATGTAAATTCAGAAAAATAAAACAAAATAGGAAAAAAAAAATGAGAAGAGATAGAGCTTAGGACTTAGATTCTGTTTATTTTATCTTTTTACATTAGATTGAATCTTATATAGTCAGTTTCGTCGAGTGCTTTCCTTACAATAGCTAATTCAGAAAGAGATATTAATCATGATCATCCCCCTCAATATTGTGAGGTAAAAAGGCTGAACATTTCATTAAGGGAAATATATAACATGTCATTAAGGGAAATATGTGGGTGGTTTTTCATCACCTCTTGATGCTATATAAGTTGCTCTCATGAAAAGTTGTGCTGGAACATTGCCTTAGGGCAGTGGTGCTTGCCTCATACTGCAAGAACTATGAGTAAGTGGGTTTGGATATCCTCAAGGACTTTCATAATTTTCTCTATCTTATGTAGTTGAACCATCAACATGATGGTGATTGGGTTAGCTAATTGGTTGTCCAGTGCTCAATGAACCGACTGACCAGGTTGCCTTGAAGGTTAAGCTCCATAAACCAGTCATGCGGGGTATAGGGGCAGTTGTTGGGTAGTGAGGTCTTCGAGTCCAATGGTCGGATCATCTACCGTTTGAGTAACATATCCTTGACTTGCCATGCCAAGGAAATATGCTTTCAAGGTAGGGTTCTCACCAACTGGTGTCGAACCCTATTGGCTCAGAACTGGACCCCCTACTAGATGCTTGACTCTTCATGGGTGACCCTCGGTTTGAGGATATGGTCATTATTTGATCAACAAAGTTGACCTTGATCAAGCCGGTAGGTTGGGAATGGTCTAAGGTTTGCAGTAGGGCTCGACTGGATGAATTATATGTTTTTTGAATACTGGCCCTCGACTAGACCCCTTGATGAATGAAGGTGTTCTAGAACAAATGAGGTTGATGATCTCTAGTTCCAAAATGGGGGTCATGTTGGTCACCAATTTAGAGACTGGGATGGCTGGACACGGTTCCATGTAAGTTGAGCTTCAACCTCCCACTGGGATTTCATGGGTCTAAGGGGTAAGGTGCCCCCAAGACTGACAGCCTGATATCTTAGACTGAGCTAGGGATGGGGCCAGAGACTTGGGCTGGGTTTGGTGGGGTTCATAGCTAGAAAATTGTGAAAAGTTGTTAAGTTTATTTGGGTACCCACGGACGTACAAGCCTGTGTTGACAACCATTGATTAACAGAGGGGCGCTCATATGAAACCATTGATCCCAAACCTTACCTACTCTAACAAGCTAGTTGCCCATCATGATTTGAACACTGATTTTGGGAGTTTTAAAAAATTTGAAATGGTTTTCCAGGTTTCCTAGTCTATCTGTGTGGGGAGTGTGGGAAGTAGCACTTTTGTGAAGTGGGTACTAAGTGGTGCGACAACACACAATTTGAATAAAATATTACAACTGAAATATTTTGCTAAAAGTAAAATATGGTAGGTAAAGAATAAAATAAGCAACTATAGTTGGAAATGAAACCAAGAAATATGTTACCTAATTTTCTCTTTATTTTTTATTTATTTTTAGTTTTTGTTTTTTACGTTTCAACTAATTACAAAGTGGAGACAGAAAGAGGAGTTGTTGACCGGAAACTACAGGGCCTATCGGAGATGCCGGAACCTCTGACACCAGTGACACACTATGCATCGCTAAGAACTTGTTGGGCTCCACTAGAGCTCGTGAACTCCTAGCAGGCTCTGGTGCTTCCAGGTTCGGTCTAAAGCAATGTTGGATGCAATTACAGAACCATTTTATATCATCAGACTATCGGCTCCAAGATAATAGAGATCAGAGAAAAGTAGATCAGGGCCACCCTAGAAAGGGACGTTGTAGTTTGTCGTTGATGCACTACAACAATGACTAGAGGTAGACTTTATTGAGCAAAATGACGAAAAATGAAAACAAAAAGAGATACCCTAAACAGTGACCAAATTCCATAAAAACAAGAGATCAAACACACCGTCACGTCCGCACTAAAGATCAACAAAAGCTGAGTAAGAAAAACAATAGCGATGCCTATTGCGCTACTAAGCCATACAGTCTTTGCACCACATTATGCATCGGTATTACTGATCTCTTTCTATACCCCCTGTTGTTTCCTATTTCCTGATTACTAGTTTTCTGGTCTGTCAAAAAATGCCCCTAAAGTGTAGTTTTAGGGGTGTTTCTAACGGGGTTTTACAAATTGAGCTTAACGGACCCACGGTGACACCAAACTGTTTACACATAAAATCTAGATGAAACATACTACGTGAAGTCCATTTCGTTCGAATTTGTGCAAAAACTCGGTAATTTAAAATCTTTTTAGAGATGTGTCCCGTCAAATTCCAATATGTGAGGAATTAGTCTCGAAGGAGACCTCTTTCTCGCATATTGTCGGTTGGCTCAGACTTGTGTAATATCCATGAGGAGTTTTGAAATATTTTACAGAAAGTAAAAAGATTAATAATGAAGGAAATAGAATATGAAAATACTTACAGGCTAGCCCTTTGGCACGATACCTAGAGTTAGGGCCCGGATCTGACATGATGGGGCATGTCACTTCTCCTTTCTCCTTGAAGGTTACTAAACTAGAAGCCTTCTCGGACTTCTAGGGAGAGATGTCAAGCAATGATCGCCTAGGTCTAGAAGGAATGATCTTCTTCTAGGATTGGTTGAGTTGCATGGGGTTTAGGTTTTGCTTGGCTTAGGGCTTAAGAAGATTTTCCTTGAGTTGCCGAGGGTTTAGGGTTTGACTAAGGCATTTATAAGACTGGCATTGTAGAGGCTACATGTCAGGTTTCCTTTGCTAGGAGTCCCCTAAAACTGACCGAAGAGCCCCCATTACAAAAAAATCATTTGGAAAACCAAAACATGGACACCTAGCTCAATCTAAGCAATTGAATGGTCAACAACACTATGCATTGGGCTCAATAGGTCCAACGACATATATTGCATCGCTAGAACATAATCAATTTCTAATATCTTGATTTCTTATGAGATCTTGTGATTTTGTAAGATTTCAGCTATTTTGGACCTATACGAACTCCAGTCAAACAAATTTTGAATATTTTTTGGTATTGTGGAATATTTGGATGGTCCTATGGTGTATGAAGCTAGTGTGGTCCCTAGGGTGATAGAACTCTCAAATTTGGAGGGGGTATCTACAATACAAATGTCATTAGCTAGTTTTATTACAAGCTAATTTTCCTGATTAAAATCAAACTGCCCTATCTTAATCTCTCTTCCATCTCCCACACACACATGTACAAAAATTGGTTGAGAACTACTTCCATAAGGGTACATGGAAAGCCTAAAAATAGATTAAATTAGGAGAGCTATTAGGTATGATCAATGTGCGATCATGGGATGTGTAGTTGATAATTTACTATGCATATACCTTGGCCTCCCTTTGATGGACCGTCATTTGCAGATCAGCCCAATATCTTCTCATTGAAAGACTTCAAGTAAATTTGGACTCCTGAATATCAAAATATTTATCACTTGGTGGAAGAGTAATTTTGATCAAATCAACTCTATGTAATATACAAGTTTTATTATATTTCACTATTTAGAATGCAAAACCAAGTGACCAAGATACTCGAAACAATAATGAATAACTCCCCAATGAAGAGAGTAGAAACTTTCATTTGATAGCTTGAGACAAAAGTATGTATACCAAATAAACTTGGTGGCTTGGGAATCAAAGACTCATGAACTCTACCCTAATTACTAAATGGTGGTGGAGATACTATAGGGAGGGTGATAAACTATGGAAACAAGTGGTATAGTCTAAGTATCACCAATAGCAGGTAGGTGGCAGAGTTAGAGGCTGCCTAAATCCTCGAAAGAGTTTGGAGAGATATTACTTGCTCTAAGATCCCTCATTCAAAGAAACACTAAAAAAATGATAGGTAAAGGGGAACAATATCATAAAATTGGTGATAAAATTTTGCACATGGAGTTCCCTGAAGACTCCCAAAATTTGACAAATCAATGAGCAGTAAATAAGGAAACGACCCAAGGATCAGGGATTCGTGCTATACGATTTTTCGATCATATATAACAAAGGATTACTAGATCTCTTTATTTAGCAATACATATGGCATATGGAGAGGCTGCAATGTTTCCTCTAATATCTAACTAAAATGGATTAAACAATATGAAGGTCAATTCTAATGGAGAATTCTCAGTTAGGTCACCCTATCGGTTGAACTCTACAGCATATTCGTACCCTTCGATTCTGTGACAACCCACGTACAGGAACTCCCCACTTCGCATAAAGTTCAATATTACACATGGAGTTTAGGCCTTGGTAAGTTGCTTACTGTTGACAAGCTCAAGAGAAAAGGTAATGTTCTAACCAACATCTAACATGAAAAGAAAGTGAGGATCTTGAAGATCTTTACTTGCATTGCTCACTCACAAGGGAGCTATAAAATTGGCTTTCAAGCTTACTGGAATGCAGTGGGTTGCTTTCACAATCGTAGCATAGCTCCTTAATTTACGCTTGATATGATCATTGGAAAGATTGGTATGCTGCTGCCTTCTATTTGATGCCCTGGTTTGACAAATTTGGAAAGAATGCAAGAATACAAGATTTAAAGGTATTGTGATGGCTGATGTAGCAATGATATCAAAATTTTAGTGACGATTGATAACAAAGCTAGTGTTGCTAAGTGAGGAAAAGGGATCTAAGAATGCGAGATGGTTAAGATGAGAGCTTGGAAGAACCAGAGAAATCGGAGATCGTTCCACCACCACAAAGGTGTGTATCATTAAATATTGATGGCAATTCTCTTGAAAGTCCAAGTTTGGTAGGGTGAGCGGAATTCGGAGGAATCATCAAGGAACTTATATATACACTTGCTCAGGTCCATGTGGCGTTTGTTCAGCAATCGAGGTAGAAGTTCCCGCCCTGTTATAAGGACTTAAATTGCTGATTAATGCTCGTGGGAATGTTCGATCGAGTAGGTCACTAGATGAATGCCATTAATTGGTGCATGCATATATTCAATATATGCTTTGGCATATCTTCAATGAAACAAGCGGCATTTTAAGTAGATGGGAGCTTTCTTCTCACACTCTTATATGGGATTGTCCATAAAGACACAATTTATCGTTTGTACATGGAGGTCACAATCATTCTTACTCATTAGATGTCAAATTGGATGGTTTAGAGTGAGTCACGAAATCCGAGAATTCATTTTTTAAAAACTTTGTGTCTACTCAGAAATCAATTTTTTAAAACTTTGTGTCTACTCAATAATACTCTTACAACCACCCATTTTGATACTTAAAGAACAAAAATGATCCTGACCTCTAGGTACAAAAGATAAATAGTTTATTTGTACTTTGTAGGCAAACCTCGGTTTTTTAAAAGAAGGACGATCAAAACAATTTTGTCAGTTTTAGAGGGGTTTTTAAAAAGCAACTTGTTATGGCGCGTTCATCCTTGTAATCAATAAGAAGAGAAAAAATGAAATTCAATGAAAAAAATAACAAGTAAACACGAATGGACAACCCAAAGAAAGGGTACGCTACATTTGGGGTAGATGGGGTATTACATCGTGAACTCAAAGAGATTATTTTCTAAGAGGCAAAGGGTCGGATACAGGTCGGGTTAGGCTGGATTTGGACCTAAATAGTATTGTGTTCAAAATTTGGACTCATAGTGGGACCGGATTTGATAAGATCCATTGCCACATTATAACTATGAGTTTTTTTTAAAAAAAATCTTTTTTTATTATCATATATCCTATGATTATGAGCTTCTTATGTTTTGTTTTTTTTTTTTCTAATAATACTGTAAATATTATCAATATTGTGGCAATATAAATACCTAGCTCATACCTAAAGACACATTATTTCCATCATATATCCTATGACAATGAGTGCGAGTTAGGTTCGGTTGGACCCAGATCTAGATCCGTATAATATTCGGATCTATAATTTAGACTTATACTATAGTACTCGGGTCTAAAATTTGGACTCATACCCAAACGTAAGGTCCATCTACCTGTCGAGTCCTAGTTCTAGTCGGCTCTAATCATTAGATCGTAGGGCAGGATACTACGTCGAGTGAGGGAAGGCCTAGGGCATATGGGGCATGGCGCCCCCAAAAATCCCTGCCGTGGCTCGTGCAAACCCCGATTCCGACGCTGTTCCAAATCTAAAATCTAAAGGCCCATCGTCTCTCTGAAATCCCTTTAAATCACAGAACCCCATGCTCTCATTCCGAAAGCTAGAAAGAAACCGGCACCCCCCGACCAGAGCAAGAGACCCACCCCACAATTCACAGGTGCCCAACCAAAAAGGAAAACGAAGTCTCTTTCTTTCTATCTTCACCAGCTTAGCCGACCCTTGCGCCCAAAGCTAAAACAAAAGAAAATGGAAGATTTAGGGGGGGAAACACTCACTGCTGCTCGCTGCAAACGCCTTCGAACCCCTGGTCCCTGAGCGCCTTAACCCCTACTATCCTCTCTCAAAATCTCCACACTCTTTTTGTCTCTCTAGAATGCGCATCTGAACCAGATTTCCATTGCTGCTCTGTCTTCTGAGGGTTTCGCCCACACGGGGCTGTTTTGATAGGGGTTTTTGGAGAGGTTGATCTGCGCTATCCATGGATTCTAAAGAGTCTCTGCAATCTTTAAATAGGGATGGTTCTTCTGATGAGGATGGGAACCTCTCTGTAACAGCGGGCATGGCTAAGGAGGCTTCTATTCTTTTTCAGTCGAGGCGATATCAGGAATGTCTCGATGCTTTGAACCAGCTTTTACAGAAGAAAGATGGTGATCTAAAGGTGCCTTTGCTTTTGCCCTTTCCTTTACTAATGAGTTTTTCATGTAGTAATGGATTGATTTTGATGAACCCTTGCTTCTAGATGCTTGTTTTTGGTTTTCAGGTCAGAAGCTTTAGATAGGGTTAGACTTTGTATGCTATACTATTTATTGCATTTCTTATATTATAAAGATGGCTCATTTTGCTTCTTTTTTTTTGTCTTTTTTTTCTTTTTTTTCGCTCTTATTATGTTCTATCTCTCCATTTTTTTTCTGGCAAATATTGTTGGTATCTTTGAGATTGCTTGATTTCCTACTTGGGGTTTGTGTCTTCTACTCATTAAGTTGGTGTCCTCTGTGTTTCGATAACAAATGCAAATGATGGAGGATACATTCCCACTAGACTTCTTATACCTGTTACTCTTACTGGGGCATAAGCACATACAACAGTTACAATATCTTTTTTTCCCCTCCTTATTGAAGAACATTTATGAAATCTCTTTTTGTTATCCTCTTGTGCCCCAAGTTTGTTGGTTCATAAAATAAGAGGACACTTCTTTTACTTTGCGTAAATGTTGAGGATGCAGCTTACTGTTTTAAGTTATTAAAAGTTTAGATTTTAATGAGTTTTTTAGATGAATTCTCTACTTGCGGTGGTTGTCCTTTTCTCATTTTAATATTTCATTTTATTGGACGGTGGTATGTTCATTGACATGACTAATTTAGCCCCTAATATTAGTCCTCAGCTTTGCCTGCTGAATGGCACACTTAACGGTCTATGCCACTTTTTTTTTTTTCCTTTTGGGTAAATAGCCTTTATTTGCATTAAACTTGTTCCTTTAAGATACTTTCTGTTTTCTTGTTATACGTGGATGTTTCTGTTGAACCATAAATCTGCGAGAAGAGTTGATCAGAATTATTTTTCAAAATATAAATTTGGTTGTAAGTTTAACCACAATCATTGACAAAACATGAGTTAATGGGAAACAGATGTTAAATTATAACATCATCATCATCATCCGACCCTTATTCCAACTATTTAGGGTTGGCTATACAAATTATGTTCCTCCATTCTGCTCTATCAATGGAACAAAATCGTCCATCCTAATTGGTGCTGATCTAGGTCGACGTTGCAGATGGCCAATCCATCTAAGTCGACTTTCCCTCATCTTATCATTTATTGGAGCATGTCCAGTCCCTAAGTTCTCTCGGATGTATTAATTTTAAATTTTATGCTTTCTTGTCTTGCCAATCATCTATCTCAACATCCTCATCTCAGCTACATCATTCTATGGACTCGTCGCTTCTTGACAGTCCAACATTCCATCCCATAAAGCATGGTTGGTCTTATAGTCGTTCTGTAGAACTTCCATTTCAGTTTCATTGATATGCGATGATCACATAAGAGTCCAAAAGCCTAGCTCCACTTTGCTTACCCAACTCGAATTCTGCGAGCGGCATCTTCCTCAATCTCTCCTTTCTCATGCCTTAATTCTATCGACCCAAGATATTGAAAGTTTGAAACTAATCTGCTTTAGGTACTTCTTGCTATTACTAGACATGTTTCTACTCTTGTTATTACTAAACATGCATTCCATATATTCTGTCTTGGTCCAGTTAATTTAAAAACCTTTAGATTTTGGAGCATCCCGCGAAAGTTCTAACTTCGTGTTGATGCTATCTCTAGGGGAAAAAAAAAGGAGGTTAATTTATAGCTTGGAAAAAAGAAAGAGGTTAATTTATGAGACAACACTCGAAAACAATCTTTAGTTGACAACTGGACAATATTAGCTTGACGAGGAACTTTAGAGACAAAACATGATATGAGAAAGATTTGATTTGCAACTTATCTATCTTGGTAGTTTTGGGAATTTGTTGTCTATTCTGAATGCTATATTACATGGATTCTTTTGTTTGGGTGCCATACCCATGTTCAACACATACTAACAAAGATTCTTATGGATTCCTCTCCTTTTTTACTATCCATTGACTACATCATTTAGCGATTGGATCTTTTCTGTTTTCTAGTGGAGACACATGTAACAATTTATTTCATACCCATGGAATGTAAAATGGATATGACTCTTAATTGGTGTAGTCTAATTGCTTTTTCTTCATGAACAGCTGAACAAATTGGTCGACAATGATGTTCCTTTTGCTGAAATAATGGGAAGATAGGAATCCTTTATTGATCTAGTGCTATTGCTTTTAGGTTTACATCCTCTCATTTTCTCCCTTGCCTATGAAACATGACATTGTTTTCTCCCTTTTTTTTCTTTTTGTGAATGTTAACAAGGGGAATGGAACCCAAGACATCACATCGTGGCACCTTCCACCCTGACCACCTGTGATTGTTGATATCTGATGATAGTCATGAGCATTGACATGGGCAATATATGAATCCTTGTGAGGGGTGAATTGATCTCTCTCCATTGCCCCAAGGAGGGCATGATGGCCCATGTGTTGACTCCCATGATTAGCCTGTAAAATCTATGTACAGGTGTTGTAGCGGACGTCAGATGATACAAGTTTGTATATTTCAGTTATGTAAAGCATTTAGCAGCTTATCATGTTGCTCACTAACCTAGAATTACTATTTATTCTGACATACATGTCATGTAGGTAGCTATTATTATCTTATTGTTTGTGCAATGCACATATTGTCTTTGGATCCATGTTTTTTGGTCCTTCACTTAGATTCATTGACCCTGATGCCAATGCAGAGGATGAGATATGATAATCATTTTTAGGTTCACAATGTCTATAATCTCAATGAAATTTGGGGTATAGACTAGGACTTGGATGTAGGTGGATATTTTTTTGGTAATGTCCTACTCATTCTGTGGTTTTAGCTGTATTTAATGGCAGTATACACAAACTCTGCTATAGCCAGTGGTAAAAAAAACATATCAAAATGCGTGGCTAGCTGTTTTGACCCATCCAACCACTGGACTGATACGACATCTCAAATGTGCTCTACTATATAATATATATATATATATATATATTTGTGTTTTTATGTGTGTGTGCATAGGTGTCTGTATACATGCAAATGCTAGCTGATTTGATTGAATGGGCCGAGGTTTCAAAGCAAAGCTTCAAATGATGTTGAATAAAAAGCGCCTATACTTTATAAAAAGCGCTTATACTCGCGCATGTGTGTGCTTGTATATACATATAAGTGAATGCTACTTGACTTGATTACATGGGTTGAGCTTTTCAAATGATGTTGAATAAAAGGTGCTTATTCTTGCTTGAGTGCGTACTCCCTTCAAATCATATCTCTAACCTCATTAGACACCATGGATTCTCTCTCTTTATTGATTCCTTGCCTTGGCTCACTCCATTCAAGGCATAGTTTCTGCTGGTCCGTTCCCTGGCACCTCTGCCTCATCAGTGGCATTCTCACTATCAATTTATAGCTTGCTTTCTCACAGTTGTAAATCAGAGTGCGTTTTGGCTTCCTTGCTAGTACCTTCTAAGCTTTGAAACATCTCTTTTCAGCTCAGGCCGGCCCTCATAATCAGAACTCATTCAATTGGTTCGGAACCATTGCTGAGACAGAGCCTACACCTTCCTCGCCCCTTTGGGGTTCATTGAGTCCATCAATTGGCTTCTCCCCAGAATTCCTAGCATTTGCTTCTCTATAGCAGTCAAAGCGCTCACTACTATGACAGGGCAAGTTGGTTCAAGGTCAAATTATTGGCTAAGAGTTGACCACTCACGAATCGGTGGAGTTCAAAAAATGGAATAGTTGTTTTTGGGAATGCTTTCTTCTGCTCATTCGCCAGCCATAGACTTTTACGGGCCAATACATCTGTGGGCTCCACTAAGGCAGCGGATGGGAGGTTGGTTTAAGATGGATTCCATCATTACTCAATTTAGAGGGCTTTTTGCTGTTGCGAAGCACTCTAAAACTAAAAGAGTGCTTTGCTACCCTCGTAGTGGCCAAGTCTTGTCAAAACCCTCATTTTAGAGGCTTTTGCAACGTCTCTCTCTCTCTCTCTATATATATATATATAAAATGTCAAAACCCTCATTTTAGAGGGCTTTTGCAACGTCTCTCTCTCTCTCTCTATCTATATATTTATATGTATGTATATCATGTGTGTTTTTGTATGTCTATATATACATGGATTGGAAATTTATCAAATTACCTATGAGAGATGAATAATTTAACACTGTACTCATATCTTTTAATTTAATTTCAAAATACCCATAAAAAACATGGTCTTGAGTTGGATTAGTTGCAAGTGGCCTAAATGTTAAATACTTCATCTCATATGAGTATTATATATATAAAGTCGTCTTTTATGTATCGTGGGTGCAGTGTTTCAAAAAGAGCGCTAGGCGGCACTTAGGCGGTCGGGATGGGAGGGGGGTGGGGGTCCAGTAGAATTTTTTTTTTTTTTGGTCTTCTATCTTTAAAATAACCTTTAATGGGTTTTACGTTTCAAATGAACCTAAAACCCACAATTTTGCCCCATTAGTATTAAAAAAATGATCCAAATATACCCTAAGGAGCCTCATTTACACCCTTGGGCGGGCGCCTAGGCGGGTTCAGGTGGGCGCCTAGGTGGGCGCCCATGGATATCCTCCTAATTTGGCCGCCTCGGCTTGGGCAATGCACCCAGGCCTTCTGAACCGCTTGGCGGCGGCCCAGGCCCTGAGCGGTCCATTTTTTAAAACACTGGGTGGGTGTTTCAAAACGAAGGCAAAAGCTTGCAATAGCTTCACGTGTTCCAATGAATAATTTCTAATGGGTACCTGCATACTGTGATGTTATTTCTATGTGTAGAATAATGCTATTCATATATGTGGTTTACGTAGTTGCAGAACATCTGTCATGTTTTTTCTAGGCATAAAATGGATGGGTATTGCATGTTCTGGGAATGATGAGCAAGATGGAGATAATCCATTGGGGTACAACGGGTGTTATGAATTTCTCCAGGAGTTGGAGCATGGGAAATGCTAGATGGCTCGTCTTCTTCTCTTAGTAATTTGGCATTGTCTACCTTTTGAGAGCTTAGCTCTTATGAAATGTTTGAAACTTCATACTACATAAAAATGCTGGCTTATGGATTGGTGATACTAATTTATTGTTAAAGTTGGAAACTTTGATGAATTATCTTTTATCATTGAAATTTTAGTTATGGCTGAATCCTTTGGATGGATGTTGCCTTTGCAGGTTGTCCTCAATATTGCCATCACAGAATACTTCCACAATGGTTGTTCTGATTTGAAGAAGTTGCTTGAAGTACTAAAACGAGCTAAGGCAAGTGGCGTTTTAGTATCTGCACACTGCCTTATATGTTTTTCTTTCTCTTCTTTACTCTCTCCTTTAAAGCGATTTTATTTGAGTGCTTTGGTGGTAAAGTGCCTTGTCTGTTGCAGCACACATTTTCTGTCTACCCATGAGAAAGATGTAAAGTGCATTTTGATATCTTTTCAGTTTTGGGCAAGCTTTCTATGCTTCTCCTACAACATAAAACTTATATAATTCCCCTTGTCCAACCCTCCATTCTGAATGGAGGGCTAAGATTGCCCCAATCACAATGTCATGCCTCTACACAATTTTTTTTTTTTTTCTATAAACTATTTTGACACCAAATTTTGGGCGTCCAATCCTCTATTAAACTCGCACTTGTAGAAAATATAAAACAAATATTCCCAATGAAATAAAATGACCAAACTCCCCTTGAAACTTTCAAGGAGTATTTTGATCATTAAATTTTATCGAAAAAATTATTTTCAATATTTTTTGTAGGTGCGCCCCAATGAGAAGATGGCATGTACCAAATTTCATATTCATTCAATTTTATAAAAAACATTAAAAATATAATGCTCTGAGGCGTCGGATCTAAGATCAAACGATGAGTGACTCACTTAATCAAAATTGAACGGCTGGATGGTAGGGGAAGCATAGATCTTCTATCTTGTAGGGAAGTATAGAAACCTTTCCCTTCAGTTTTTTCTCTTTTTTTATTTGTTTTATAAACATTCCCCATGAGGAAAAAAAAAAGAAAAGATTTTGCATGAATCTTCTCTAGTGAAAATGATGTTACATTTATCATGTTGTTACTGAATGGTGAAATATGGCAGGATGCTGGTTATTTCTTCAAACACATCATAATCATGGATATATGTGAGAAATAATCATCGATGTATGTGACAAATATGTTTTGGAAATTGACAAATGTGTTTTGGAATTATACAATGGGACCATTTTCTTTTGATACAAGGAGGTCATGAATGGTGAAATATGGCATATTTTTTTAGGATGATGCTTATTTCTTCAAAACATCTCAATCATGGATGTATGTGACAAATATGTTTTGGAAATGTATACAATGAGACCATTTTATTTTGATACAAGGAGGTCATAATTATCATTGACCATTAGATTTGAAAGCAGGTGGTTGTGGATGTGTCATTGTTTGAGCACAGAGTCCAAAATTAAATTTCTCGAATTGTGACAAACTTTCATCTATTGGATTTCACATCCAATGGCTAGAAGTGATTGTGACCTTGTACTAAAAATAAATGGTCTCAAAGTATACAATCCCATATGTTTTTCTGCACTAATCCTATTTTACTCATTTTTAACAATCAAATTGGCTATACTTCTTTGTGTGATAAACAATTCTTTTTTTTAAATTTTTGACAATTCTTGGAATCTAGAGCAGGGTTTGGAATGAGTTGGGAAGATCCCCACAGTAGGGAGTACTGTACAATGCATATTTCATGGATCTCGGTCCCAGCTGTTTTTGGGATCTTGATCCCAATGTTCTGGGATCTTATTGTAACTGGAGTCACAAGATTGGTTATTGGATAGCTTTATGTGACTTGTATAGTACTTCACTTATTCATGTTCAAAAGTTCCACTATTAGGATCACGATCCTTAAGAGTGGAGACTGATATCAAAAAATCTTATAATTGAGATCCCTCACCCAAAGCGTTCGAGCAATATTTTGGAGTGGAATTGCCACATGTATTGGCGTGTCTAGTAACTAGGGGTGGAAGTGATGTGATAACACTAACGTAAGTTTATATGCACAGAATTAACAAATATATTGAACTATTACGTGAAATATTCATTGCCACCATTTTCCTAGAAGTGGTCTTGAACACCTTGCAAAACATTCGACTTAGTTTTAAGCCGTATGGTTCCTCAAGAAGGCTGTTGTGAAGCTTCTCCAACCCTCTTGAGGTGCATGCCTTATCATGCTGCATGCTTTAGGCAGTGTTTATTGAGAAGCAATGATGTCTACAGTATAGTTATTAGGACCTCCCAACCAAGGGGTTCATCCCACTACGGAAGCTTGATTCTACGCTCCAGGAGGGGAATCTTGCGCATCTGTTGTTTTTAAACATTAGGATCTTGTTCATTCCTATTGGCCATCTAGATCCTGAGTTACATGGGATCCATGTTACTTTGCATCATATCTGAGGGTTCATAGGTAAACTGAACTGAGGTTCCTCCAATGTTGGATCAAGATTCCTGCAGTAGTAGACTTTAGTGTCCCTCTTGCCCTCTTTAATAGGTCACAAGTTCGAACCTTGAGCTTCAATTTAATGCTAAGTAAGGATTATTTTGCATAATTAGTTAACATGTTTTGTTCACACAGAATTTCTGATGGTGGTAGATTATCCCTTTGTGGGTGGGTTCTTTAACAGTTTACGAGTTACCTTGAGTTTCAACTTAATACTTTTCTTAATACTTTTTTATTTAACAAAGAAGGATGGCCATGGTTGTTATTGCATTAAATTAAGTCATAAACTTTACTCAAAGAGTGCAAGAATTATAATATTACATAATGATCCTGTTTTCTTTTTTTTTTTAGTTTCCAATTATATTTTTTTAAATTGTTTACTACATATTATATAAACTACACCTAAAGGAGTACATAATATTAAATTATTACAGAATGATTGGATATCTTACATTTTTCAATAAAATCTTGAAACTTTAAGACCTTCATTAATTATTTATAATATTATACGAATTGCATTCCTGACCTAGGGAACCCTAGTTAATTGCCATCGAGGACCTTGATTTTTAACAGGAAGGAACTCGAACCTGTATCATTTGATCCCTAGAATTTCGGTTCGAGCTCCCCAATATATTGAGATCTCGATGCCTAAATTTTGGGTGTATGGACAATGATCTTAAACCTAGAGACCACCTAGCTTTTCATGATCCCTCACTCCCAATCCGATCCTGGAACCAGTCCTGATCCATATCCTGTTAACTATGGTCTTCAATTATTGCCCTACGACTCTATGAGGACCTGAAGAAACTCTGGTGTGTAAGGTCTCAGTGACAAGACAATTATGAAAGTGAATTGCTGTTAGTGAGATCAGTCATCACAGGCAGATTTGAGGCAACCAAAGAAAAGATAAATCTGCAGTTATGTATGAGATGTCAACATGGGTAGTTCGAGTGCAGCAGAAATGCATCACTAGCATACCGAGGATAAAGTTACCCATAAAAGTAAAAGCATCCAGAGGAGTTATAGAATCACTATTGTTCAGTTGAGTCATGACCGTTAAAAGTTCGATGAAAGTGAACCACAAGGTTTAACTACAGATGGGTTTGCTTTGGGGGTTGCAGTTGATGCCTGATATGGAACTGCAGAAAAGATTGTAAGACCAAATGCGTAAAGGTTACTACATACTGAATCATTATTGAGTTTAGTGTGTTGAGTGCAAAAAGAAGATAAAACGGTTACTACAGAGCCAATCATTGTTGGGTTTAGTTTGTTGAGTAAAAAAAGACGATAAAAACTGTAGTTATGTATGAGATGCCAACACAGGTTGTTGGATTGCATTAGAAATGCAGCACTAGCATAGAGACGATAAAGTTATCCATAAAAGGACAAGCAAAGAGAGGAGTTATAGAATCAGTTTGGTTAGTTGAGTCATGATGGTAAAAGTTCAATGAATGAAAGTGAACTTCAAGGTTTAATTGCGGATGCGTTTGCTTTGGGGGTCACAGCTGAAGAGTGATCTGGAACTGCAGAAAGACTGTACGGACTTAGAATAGTTGCGGTGTGATAAGCCACACACTAAGCAGCCATAGTGGAACACCAAATATGTGAAGGTTACTACAGAAACAATCCTTGTTGGGTTTAGTGTGCTGAGTACAACATGGTTAGATTACTTAGATTTGCAGTGGGAGGCTGATATCTAGATTCTTCAAGGGTATATTCGCTACTTTGTTTTCAATTTCTCATTGCAATTAGTGGTAAGGCAACCTAACATGATGGATAGTGGACTCAAGTTGGATTGGCATTGGTGAGGTTCTAGCGGCTTGCTCTGAAAGGTTTATTTTGCCCTAAACTGTTGCCCTGTAGATTCTCTACAGGGCACCCTCTTCCTTAATTAATGAGCTGATATATACATTGTAGCTTTAGTAAGTGTAAATCAGGGATAACTTTGAGGATGCTGAATTTTGGTGCCAAAGATTTCTTCTTTCTTTTTTTGTATTCTTCTTTTGAATGATGAAAAGTGAGAAAAACGTATACTGTGTCAAAGATGTTTCATGAGGTTTTACTTAGGTTCCTATCATATTCAGCCAAGTTTGTGTATCTGAAATCTACAAATTCTAGTTGTAGGATGAACTAAGCATTAAGTATAAAGCATGTTAATGTTGCGTTCAAATGTATGTGTATATAAAGGGTAAGTACATTGGGATCCCCCTTGTGTATCCATACCCCAAGAAACAGAGTGCTTGAGTGATGAGCGGACATAGTTGTGGAATAGTTGTTTTGGTGAAATTCACAAATTTGAGCTATGTGCATGTCTCCATCTTGTACTGGAGTGAGATCTTTACTTTATTGGAAGTTCCTACTTCTAAATTGAGTCCCTCCTTTGAGTACATCAATCCAAATGCCTTGATGTGGGCCCTTGTTGGTTGAAAGAGTAATGTGAAGAGTAGCATGCCAGAAAGCTAGTGTTTGTTTGTATTCTAGTATGATCTTTTTGAAGAATCTCTTTCATTTATTCTTATTTATTACTCACTACTTGTAAAACTGCCAGTTTGTGTGTGTGTGTCTTTTTTTTTTCTTTTTTCTTTTTTCTTTTTGTTTGTGCGGGGGGGGGGGGGGGGGGTTAGAGGAGGGTTTGGGTCGTTGGTTGGCAGACTAGTTTGAACTTGCTGCAATAATTTTCGGAAAAGTGCTATATGTGTTGTGGGATGCGTGCCTACATTGGCGGCCCCCAAGGCATAAACCATCCATTCCAAAGATGGATGTAAATGGTGGTCCCTCCCAAAAAAATAAAAAAATAATAATAATTAAAATGAATGGTCTAAACGTTTCCTTCAAAAATTATCATTGTTAGTTTTTAAATTATTTATTTTTTACATATTAACAATCCAAAAACTTATCATTTTTAGTTTTTAAATTATTTATTTTTTACATATTAATAATCTCCATGTTAGAGATTATATATTTTAGGATCAAAATCCATTTCAGAAATGGATTATTAAGAGGGGGCAATTTCTACATTTGAGTTCGGGGACTCAGAAAACGTGTCCATAATTTTACGAGGAGGGTAGGGGAGGACATGAGATCCATTTTGTCATGTGGGAGGAGGCATTCAGGCTTTTGAATGAGGAAGGTCGTGGGCTATGTATATAAAGATGGTAGTTCATTGTTTGTGAAGCAGCTTTTGTGGATCAAATATCTGGAATAATCATTGGAGCTGCTAAAATTTGGATAGTGAGCTGGCTAATGAAATTTTTCCCTTTTATTTATTTATTTACAGTGAGGGATTGTCTTGATGTCACTAGGTGGGCTGAGTGGGTGGTCAAAACAGATGACTTGCAGTTGTGATGTTCATGTTTGAGTCCAATGATGTAATATACATGTTTTGAGGTCGTCTAACGAGGAAATCTTCCTTTGACCAATGATAGGGTGGGTAGGAAGTCTTCACTTGTGGAAACAGGGCAGTATGTTATTAGAGGCCCTTCATTTGGGACGTCTTTCCTATTGAAAATTAATTTTAATTCTCTCTTTTTTTTTGGATAGTTGAATGAAACATGTTTTATTATTAGAATAAAAAGAAAGTCATTATATGGGCATTGATCTCTCTCTCTGTTTTTGTTTTTGGTTTGGCGGGGGGGGTTGTAATGGACGTATTGAATTGAAGTTGACAATTTATTTAGGTTTGTGATTGGAGATTAAAAGGACATGTTATGTGGAAATGCAACTGATGACTAAGAGCATAGTTGGTGGAATCTTCTATCTAATATGGCGCTACTGCTCGTGGAACGTGATTCTGCAGTTTGGGAGCAGAAAGTGATTCCAAATGCATTCCTGTGCTTTTGGGAGCGCGTTCCATATTTTCTTGGAAACACTCTCTGCAAATGTTGTTGAGGAAGAGTTCCTCTCTCCTTTGGTTGGCTTTATTTTTGGACTTACATAATGTTATACATGGAGAACTTTGAGTTAAGAAATGGGGACATTCTCATTTTAGACCACATTGAAAGAGAACTCAACCATCAAAATTGTTAAATTGTTTTATTCAGTTTATTTTATTTTTATGTATTTTTTATTATTGTATGGGCACTCCCGTGGTACTTCTTATAATGAACTTCTGGCAAGCAATGAACTTGTCCTGCTCTAGATTTCTCCCCTGCTCCCAATAATTGTGGACAAGAACCTCTTGCGAAACAGTTTTTTTTGTTTTTTGTAGTTGGAGGATTGGATATTATGCTCTTTTTTCTTTTTTGAAATGTAGGACTGGATATTATGCTTATGAAGTGATTCTTGAAATATTTAAAGGGGGGACTTTTGAAACTTCGAATAATCTTGATGATGAATCCCATTGGGAGCAGGACAATGGATGAAGCAATTTGATGCTTAGTTTGATGGCATCACCCTAAATATTATATGCTGTAGGAAATTTGGCATTTAATGTTTTCTGTTATAATAATGTATTAGTGGGAACCTTCTTCTGTTAGATCAGGTAAACCTATCATGAGCTATCTTGTAACTTTGTATTTCATACCAGTTTAAGCAATATATTTGCAAGTTAGAATAACAAGTGACTATCACAAGCAAGTAGAGGTGGCAATGGGCTGGGTCAGCCTAGTCCTAGGCCCTATAGGACTGGCTGGAGCCCGGCCCTTGGCCTTAGTACCTATCCAGATCAAGCTCAAGAGGCCCTGGATTTGTTAGGGCGGTGCCGGGCCAGACTCTATCGTTAGTCTTTGATGCCCTAGCCCTCGGACCACATTTTGCGGCCAGGCCCTAGTATGTTAGGGCAGGCCAACCGGCCCATTGTAGGCCCTAAGCAAGAGATTAGCAGTGTTTTCAATGAAGCAAAAAATGGTCTGCTTAGCACCTAGTTTGCTGCACTGTGTCACCTTGGCCACCTAAGTACCTGCTGGTAAGTGCCTGCTGGTCCTAGGCAAGCCTTCTAGGAGCCATTGCCTTATAGTTCCTGCCTGGGTGCCCCCTTGTTTGAGGGCTGAAATTGCCCTTTGGCCAGGTGCATTTAAGACCTTTCTCCCCATTTTAAGGGGGTAAAAGAATTTAGGGTTTTTGTTTTTGGTTTTTTGGGGGGGGAATTCTAAGCCTGCAAAACTCTTTTTAGGGTTCTCCACATAGTTATTGGTTGTTGGGTTCGGGTGCATTCCTGGGGACAGGAATTGGTTCGGATCTGCTGAACTGTGGATTGGTGGAACATCCTTGTTGTTAGGATCGCTGTCCGTACGATCCTATATCAAGGGAGCTCGATCCTTGTCATATGGAACCTCGATTCCATGATGTAGGAATCGCAACAGTGATATATAAGGGATCACGAATTATATTTAGATTCACATGACCATTGGGCATAAACCTAAATCAGTGCATATGAATCAATGTCAAGTAGAGAAAACATCATGTACACTGCATCTTACACTAGAGAACCACAGTTCTAACTCACTAGAAACGAGGATCACAATATAGGGATCCATGTTCCATCCAAGATCCCTTGCTGGAATCTTGCGATCGAGGTTTCGGACTAGGTCTGTGACCTTGCCTACAAGTTTCTGGCAATTATGGTTCTCCAAACCAAAAAAAAAAAATCTTTGGACTTCTCAATTTCTGTTGAGATCAAAAAAGTTCAAGAAGTTTGAGAAATCACCATACACCTTTCTTAATTGGATTCATTGTGCACTATCAAGAGTGGCTATAAAGAGGATATTTTGGGTCATTTAAACTTGATATTCATACAAACATTGATATGGAGATATGAGCTAGCGTATTTAGCCATATGTTAATGATACTTCAATTTTGGGGTGGGCAACACGAATCCTGTTCCGCCATTGCACTCTATCAAGTGCCATACCCTTAGTCAGCCCATTTTCTCACTACTTCCATCCATGTCCTTTGGAGCCTTCCCCATGGTCTCTTAGAGCATTCCACTTGAACCAAAATATTGTTCCTAACCGGTGTTACTCTAGGTCAACCATGTATGTGACTAGACTACCTAAGTTTACTTTCTCTCATTTTATTGCCTATTGGAGCTACCCCAAATTGCTCTCTATTCTATTCTTGTCTTGCCACTCATCCGAATTATATTGTATATAGTATCTTTATTTTGAATTATAATTCACACACGCACAAAATTTTTATAAAGTAGCAGCCTTAAACAATCAGATTAAGGTGTACCAACAAACTTTGACAAAAATGTAGTTTTCATGATTGAAATTTTTAAGATGGTTTGAAAATCTATTTCCAACCCCAATTATGAAATTTAAAGCTCGAAAGTGTATTGAGTAGATCTAGAAACACTTGACACACTTGATAACAGATGGGCCGGATATTATGTCACAAGGTGCCCCATTTTTTATCACTTGAAATCTTTTTTTTTTATTTATAATCATACAAATCCAGGTCAAGATGATCAATTGGAATGTTTTCTAGCATTGGAACAACATTTTCTGATGAACTTTTGAGGTGTGCCCTTACTTATACTGTATAAGATTGATGCTATATATAATGAAACAATCTTAAAAAACCATGCTAGGCCTATTTGTTTGACCCTAATTTTTAAATATATACTTTTTCTTTTTGCTGAACAATCACAAAAAAAAGAAGAGAAAAGACAATGTACCCTAAAGGACCCGAAATTTTGCATAGGCACTCTCTTCATCCCAACAACTACTTCCAAAAAAAATAAAATAAATAAATTCAATTTGCACCTTATATATGGTTGAAATGACCCCCCCCCTCCAATAATGAAACTTGACCGTTCATTTGGTGAATTTTAAGATCTAGGCCATTAGTAACTCAAAATCAATTTTTTCTTTTAACATTGCTAACCAAAACAAATCCATGTAGAAAATTTGGAAAAGGAAGAAAGTCTTTCTAAGGCCTAGATCTAAGCATCGTAATTGAAATGGACGGTCTTTATTAATTGGGCTAAGAAATACTTTCTGGGGGGTATTTTTAAATTTTTCTTTTTTGTGATTGTTCTTTAAAATGTAAAGGGTGTATGTTTAAAAATTGGGGTCAAACAAATGTCTCTGACATGGTTTTTGAAGATTGTTTCACTATGAGTGAAATTTTGCAGTAATTTCGCTCATGGGTCTAAAGATGATCAAACATTCAATAAAAAATGGAACTGTTGAGTGTGTAGTAATATTTTAATTTTATTTTTATATAAATGGGCTCGACATGAAATTTGGGGTTACGTGTACATCATAACACCTCACACCTAATAAAAAATATTACACAGTTCAGAATGACAAAACTACCCCTGGATGTTACAGGGGCAGTTTGGTCATTTTTAATCATATGAAATATTTTTTAAAATTTTATTGGGTGCGCGAGTTAGAGGCGCAACTACCCTCCAAATTTCAGATAAAACAAATTTTTAGAAAAAAATAGTAATTCATAGACTGAAATACACTCAACCATCCAATCAAAATCTGACGCTTGTTCGCCTTTTGGCTCATGGGTGATACTACTGTAGCATTCGTTCATGGGCAATTTATAGGATTTTCCATATCTATGCACACCAAAAACACACTCAAATGAGAGAGAGAGAGAGGATACATGTATCTGCGTATATGCATACATATGCATAAATGATACACATATATTCATTTGGAGCCCACATTCATGTATATATGCCTGACTAGGTCCTAGGGGGCGAGAACCAACCCCCCATCCTGGCCCACCCTGGGGGGGGGGAGGCGGGGGCTCCATATCTTTCTGTGGCAATATTATGTATGCATGATCATTTTTTTCCTAGCTTGATAATAGATGATAAAGTTTGTGGGTATTTGCATATTTTGACTTGGATGGCCTGTCTTTTAGTTGTTGTTACTTTGGGGTTGGGTGGGGGTGAGGGGGACGCTTCCTTTATCAAATCATCCTTTATGATTAATGACCTGACTATGGAGCTACTTCCTACATTATCTCTTCTCATCACCTAATATATTGAACTGATCCTTTGTTTTTTTTTTTGTTATTGTTTTTTGTTTTTGTTGTTTTGTTTTTGTTTTTTTCCATTTTACCATGTTTTCAAATGCATGATGGAGTCATGGTTTTACAGCGTTCCTAATTTCCTACATTTCCTAGAGACATAACTGATAGATATCTCGATAAAAAATGTAGAGATACTGCATGTGATCTGCCAAAAGCATGGAAATTATAAAAATCATGGAAAAAAGTGAGTTCTCAGGGACGATAGGCTTACATCAAGGGTCAGAGTTGAGCCTATATCTCTTTTGTTTTGGTTATGGACGAGTTAACCAAGCACCTACAAGATGAGGTGTCGTGGTAGATGTTGTTCACAGTTGACGGAGTCTTGATTGATGAGACTAGAGGCAACATCAACGCAAAGTTAGAATGTTAGATGGATGCTCTAGAATCTAAATTTTTTAAAATTAGCCGAACTAAGATAGAATATATGATCTGCGAGTTTAGTAATAACTGTAGTAGAAACGAGGAAGTAGTTAAGATTCATTGTCAAGAAATACCTAAAAGAGACTGTTTCTATTATCTAGGGTCGATAATCCAAGAGAATGGAGATATTGAAGAAGATGTTGCAGATAGAATTAGAGTTGAATGGGCGAAGTGGAGATGTGCATTCAAAGTTTTATGTAATAGCTACATATCATTGAGACTGAAGGGGAAGTTCTATAGGACGGTATAAGACCAGCCATGTTTTATAAAAAGGAATGTTGGGCAGTCAAGAAACAACATATCCATAAAATGAGTATAGCTGACATGGATGAGTGACAAGACAAGGAATGATAGAATTTAGAATGAATACATACGAGGGAAGTTAGGTGTGGCTTCAATAGATGATAAGATGAGGAAAACTAGACTTAGGTGGGCTGGCCATGTGTAGTGTAGACCTAATACAACATCGGTTTTAGGAGGTGTGATTTGGTTCAAGTGGAAGGCTCTAAAAGGGCATGGAGAGGGTCCAAAAGGATATTGATAGAAGTAGTGAGAAAAGATATGGTGACCTTTGGTCTTACTGATAGAGAATAATGGAGGAACATGATTCATGTAGCTTACCCTAAATAATTGGGATAAGGCTTGGATGATAATGATGATGAATTGATGATGATGAAAAAAGCATTGCTTTTCTCAGTTTTGATATTTCTTTGTATTTAATATGATTTCGTTTGGGTCTTGTAATTGCATGAGAATGGGTAGACATGGTTCGTATGCAAGTCTTTAGTTGTTTTTATTTTGCAAGTATTCTTAGGTATTTTGTTCCAATGCCTGTTTAAAGGATGTGAATATAATTTTTTCATACTTCTCCTTAAATCTTTATCTGCATATTGGTTTACATGTTTAGGAGTAATTTTGTCATAACCTTTCTACCGCCATCTTCATACTGTTCCAGTTAACGCATCATAATCGTACTGGAATCTACACATAAAATCTGTAATGATGTTAGTTCTAGTATTTTGAACACATGCAAGATTACTTGTGTTCTCTAAGTCCATGCTGCATTCACCATCTCATTTTCTATCTGTGACATCCCATTCAGCCTAGCACACACTTCTTGATTATTTCTGGGGCTTCTAATAAAGTGATTTGTTGTTCTAATGAAACAAAGTATTGTTCTTGGAAAAAGCAATCTGACCATGAGTTCCATACAGATTTGACATTAGCAAGTTGGGCTTGGGCAATTACAGACCAGATAAATATGAAAAATGCATTTTTTATCCAGTATGTATGTTTGCAATTGAGAATTTATATGGGAATAAATTGCCACAAAATAATTGCTGAAGTGGGGATATAGGTTGTTTTCTCGTCCCACTGTGAAAATGACATTATGGGCTGATTGATTTGTGAGTTTTAATGTAGTTATTTAAAGGCTGTACCATTTTTGTATGTTTTCACTGTTGGACTACTGTTTCCTTGTGAACAGAGGAGAAGCGATGACCTTGCCCCATCATCTGGGGAGCAAGTTGAGGCCAATAACTTAGGAGGCAGTGCTGTTTCAGGATCTAAAGGAAGTAATTCTTGTGCAAATCAGTTCACAGCAACTGCCACCACCGATGCCCATATTGACGACTATGATACTTCCATAGCAACCTTTAATATTGTATGTTTTTGTCTTTTACCTGACATGCTCATCATGTTCTTTAGATTTTAGACAAGTGACAAGTTGCAAAGACAATAGTTCTGCAAGTGTTTATGATATTGTTAGAGATTTGGTTTTTATATATCCACTGTATTTATGAAATGCAGGCAGTTATTTTCTACCATCTTAAAGATTATCCGACTGCCCTATCAGTTCTGGAGCCATTGTATCAAAACATAGAGCCCATTGATGAGGTATGACTTGTCTTGCTATACAGATCTTGAGTATGCAAATTGCATTACATCTATTTTGTTTTTCCTGTTTTCCTTTATTGTCTATGTCATGTTGACCTGTTTCAATTTCCTCAATACCATTGTTAGAAAAACCGGGTGATCTAACCGCCCGATTAGATCGGAACCGGGCCGGTTCCAGTTTTGGGTGGTTTTGGTGATCGACCGGTAAAAAAAAAAAAATCAAAAAAATGTATATAAATTCCTAAAACTAAGGTTCGTAATGCATTTTTTAATATTCTTTACATTATGGTAAAGATTAAAATTTGTTTTTGTCATTAATACTCACTTTAATTCAAAAATCGATTCGTTAAAATCTATTTTTTAATTAGTTTTTAACTTCATTTGAATGTATTTTGTTTTAATTATTTTGTATATATTTTTCGTATTTTAGTAGATTTTTTTTATGCATATTTTTTATTTTTTCAAAACTTTTATGACCGTCCCGGACTTGCCCGGTTAAAACAGTTGAATCGGCCTGTTTACCGGTTAGGCCGGTTAAACCGCTTCCGAGCCCATGTCCGGTTAACTTTTCTGGTTCGATTTTGCAAACACTGCTCAGTACTTTACTTTTGTATGTGTGCAGCCTACTGCTCTGCATATATGCCTTCTCTTGTTGGATGTTGCCTTAGCTTCCCAAGATGCATCAAAAGCTGCGGTAAGTTAAACTTGTAAAGCTGTACATGTTTCATGTCTTTGTTTCCAAGTTTATTTGCCTTGTATTTATATTTTCTGCTTAATTGATGTCTCATAGTGATTATAAGTTATAGGGGAAAAATGTTAACATAGGGGAAAAATGCTTGAAGGCTTGGAATGAATTGAGCTGCCTTTTTTTAAGTTAGTGACAATATATGAATACTACTGTCAGAATTGCCAATATTTGGAGTTGTCTGAACCCGTAAATTGAGCAGTACTTATTTTTTCACTGATTAAAAGAAATGGTTGGCTGTTAGGAGCAACTCATAATTCTGCTTGTTGAATTTTCTGTCATCCTTGAAAATCATTCACCACCTTTTTTTTTATCTGACAAATTGAAGTTAGAGAGAACGTAATTCTCTATCGCCACTTTTGGCAGCTCTTTTGTTACCTAGTTTTTTTTGCATAGTTTCTGTCATTTACAAATCTTTAGAAACAGTATACATGTTGCAAGATTACTCTGCCTTCAATCAAAACATTGACATACCTTGCTTTCTGAAGTATTCGGGCTGAGTAACTACCATGTGTTTGTTCATGTCGGGCACCCATAACTTCTTATTGAATGCATAGTAGCTTAATACTTTTTTGTTAAGTCTTCTTGCCGTCTTATACATGAGCTCTCTTCAGTCTTTCTAAGTTGTGTATGATGGCAATTGTAAGTGTTAGAGTATTGCATCCTGTATACCAACATAGAATGTGATCGTAGCTAACCACATTCTTTAATTTATTAGCTTTTGAAGGATGTTCAGCTCTTTTTCTCATAATGAGCCATTTGATGAATGTGTGACTGGATAATATCTTTCAACTTTGTTCTTTCCAGATCAGTATCCAGAAATAATTGTGGGCTGTTGGCTTGTGGTGTAAACTCAACCTGTTGGTTAACACGAATTATTTATACCGTACATCTTGATCCACAATTCCGCATACATCATCTGATTTGAATTTCTATGACAACGTTGTGTTTGAATCTATACAGTCCTTTGGTGTCCTTGCTTTTTGACATTGTTCCTTACCAACTAAGTTCAATTTATCATAGAAAACAAATTCTGGATTAATTTTATGGCATTTTATGATTGCTACAAGAAAATGAGAGCAAGTGCTCCATGTGGTAGAAATCGGTGCATAAGTCATTTGTTCTCTTTCTTTATTTTATTTTTTAAGATAATCTAAACAATCTCATCAGTCTCTACAATCCTGGGCTTCGGATGCATTCACTTATACTTTTATTGTTCAAAGCTTTGGCTAGCAATAAAAGTTTAAAATTTTATGAAAGAGCAAATAACAGTTTGCTATTAAAGGTAAATTCAGAGTATTAAAATAGAACTGAGCTTATAAAAGACCTGCTTGAGATGAATAAAATAATTTTCAAAGGGAAATCTCTAGATATTGCATTGAGCACCTGGATCCAAGGTTTAATTATCTCTAGGGCTCTGGTTTGGAAGTTTTTCTGTTATTCTGCCTTTGACACAGTGTGGGAGTGGTTGGTTGTGGCCAGTAGTGCGGCAAGAAAGTGCACATTCATGCTGTCTTGTCTAATCAACTGGAAGGAAGCCCCAAGCTAAATTTTTATGGGAGGTTTTTGGGCAACACTTGGCCCTTTGGTGTGGGGGTTGGAGTTAGCGACCACTTGTGCAACAATCATTTTGTATCTGCTTGTTTGGCGGGGTCAAGGGCACCAATTGTACAGAAGGCAAAAACACTTCTTACCGGCCCAAGTTATTCTTTCATAAATACAGGGACCTGTTCATTGCTGAAAGGGATCCCTTGAATTTCATTAGATGCTCCCATGGAGATAAGCCTTTCCTGTGGAGGTTGGCTGATGTTACAGACAATGTCATTGATCTATTGCAGAGTGAATGGATTACATTTCAACATAGCAAATGAGTTGGCTGGTTCACTTGCATCTGATAGAAATTGTAGGCTTAGCTTTCGATCCTCTCTTCTACGACTCCCTATTGCAGTCCTTCTTAAACCCACCGAGCTCATCAACATTTGTCTGTTTCACTTGGAACATTTAGATGTAATTAGCTCCCTACCCTTTGAATATTATCTTTCGAAGAAATAAAGCGAGCAAACTAATTCTTTAAATTCCATGAACTGAAGTTCGCTGTTTTCGTTCCTTGCAGTTGATTGTATCTGCAAGTATCAATGCTATTCACTTATCCGTTTATTGTTTGAATGTTAGTGCTATCCACATCACTCTTACCCTATCTGAGGACATGGCATGTATCTGCAACCCTTGTTTTAAGATGCGGCCGCATAATGCTCTGTGCACCCCAAAACGCATCGTCTAGGGTGGGATGCGACCACAAATGCACGGCATCTACCACATATGCGGCCGCATAGTGCATAACGCATATGCACTGCATAGCTTGTATGAGAAAATAGTGCCCACGAGCATTGGTTTTTTTATCATTTTCCTCCCGGAAAAAGGGGGAGGGGGAGGGTTTTGAGGAGTATTAAACCCCCCTCAAACACAAAAAACAGCCACATACGTGGATGTTTTTGGACCAAATGAAGAGAAAAAAGAATTATGCAGAATTGTTTTTCCAAAAAATGGTTGATTTGCTCGGTGTTGGCTGGGTTATCAATTGGGATTAGCTTGGGTGTTGTTTTAAAGATTTTTTTTTTTCTTTTTTTTTTTGAAATTGATGTTGTTTTGAAGAAGTTTGAGCATTATATTTGCCAACATATGAGGGTTTCAATGGCCGAGTTTGCAATTGCAAATATGGCTTTGTGATGTTTATGAATTATGATAATATGATGTCTTCTATGAAGTTGCTTTCAAGTTTATAGTTTCTACTCTCTAATTTCCTCTAACAGGGGATTCCGAGTCTCTGAGCAGCTGATAATATTGGAGTTAATTAATAAATTAAATCACCTCCATATTTTCTTCATGCACCTATTTTTTGAGATTTTTTGGAATTTTTTTAATTATTGACCGATCAGGGTGATGCACCCGCATCTGGATTGCATTGGCCCGCATCGCTACTCTGGCTGCATTGGGACCGCATCCCGCATTTTAAAACAGTGTCTACAGCCATAATTGCCTATTGGAAGTATAAAAATCTTGAAAGAAGCCTTTGTTACTAGCAAATTCCTTGAGAGTATGTGTGAGAGTTCAGATGGGCATATGGATGTGCTGATCCCTGAACTCCAACCTGGATATGAGCCTTATTTGGTGTAGTTCTTCTCGTCCTATCCTGTATACCAGCATATCACTGGGTGATGGAATTACTCAACTCCACTAAAATGCCCTTTAAACTTGGTAGCGTGGGTCACCCTTGTCACGTCAATGTTGAGCTTCATCTTCCTTTCAATGTTGGTGACTTTTAAAAGTGACGAACTGCAGTCCAGTGAGTTCCCAAGTTGCCTGCATGGACCCCTTCAGATTGAATATGTTGAGGATCCCACATCCCTATCACTGCATAGACCTTGATGCATTCAGATTTCTGTGATACATCTGGGGAGGTAAAGCTTACGCATAGTTGCCAGTAATTCCATAATCTTACTTTAGTCATTTGTAACTTAGATTGCTAAGGCTACACCACATCTGAAGGTTGTCCGTGTATTGTCTAATCTCCCTAACCGTACTTCTCTGGCTGAAAACCGTATTTTCATTGTCGGAGGAAACTGAGAGGGAAGGGGAAGTTCGAGAAGGGTCCTTGTGGGCTCGCTGTGTGAAAGAAATATCCAAAGTTCCCCTCTGACAGGGAGACAAGCAAGGGAATGGAGAGTGAGTGGGAAAGACTTGGTGGTAATTACATCAAAAGGAAGACAGGATGTTGGTCAAGTAGGGTTCTGTGAAGCTCGAATCCATGTAAACACTCAGTAATATTGATATCTTGTTTGGTAAGTTTTGGATACCTGGGGCGAACTTCCCTTGAAATAATTAATGTATGTGAGAATGTATATTATTGCTTAGATTTTTCCCAAAAGGGTTGACCAGGCAAAAGAAAGGCACTCATTGCATCTAGGGATTCTTTTTCTGTTGTGAGGTTGTATCGATCTTTGAGTGATCTTTGAGTGATTGTAGGGTTTTGAAGGCATGTGGGTAGAATCAATCTTTGACCTTGCTGTTCTATTGGGTCTCTTTCTCTCTCTCTCTCT
>NW_006500125.1:1853718-1866527 GCF_000471905.2 Amborella trichopoda | reverse complement strand
GTTGTAGTGTAGTTGGTTTAGGTTAGGTACGTAGTAGTGGTAGGTAGTACGTACTACTTCGTTACGTTCTCGTCGTTCGTTTTCGTTCGTCTTCTCTTCTCTCTCTCTCTCTCTCTCTCTCTCTCTCTTCTTCTCTCTCTCTATATATATATATATATATATATATATATATGGAAAATGCTGAGGTTAGCCCACTAGCTCATATCTACATATGAGCTCAACAGCCTAGATTGAATTTGGGCCGATCTGACGGTTACGACCTCATTTCATATTTGGCTTTTAATTTTTTTTTTTACAAATCCAAATCACTTGAAATTTTAGGTCTCCATTCTTCTCATCAAGGAGCACCTAACAAAAATATTTTAAAAATAATTCGTAAAAAATAAATTGACCAAAATACCCCCAAAAACTTTCAGGGGTATTTTGGTTAATTATGTCATACAAATTATTTTTTTGATATTTTAATAGATTCTCCTATTTTTAAAAAATACACGTCTAAAATTTCAAGTGATTTGGATTTATAGAAAAAAAATTAAAAGTAAAATACAAAATGAGGTTGTGATCGCTAGATTGACCTAGATTCAATCTAGGCCGTTGGGCTCATATGTAGATATGAGCTAGTGAGCTAACCTCAGCATTTTTCTATATATATATAATTTGGGTGGGCTGTGGCGGTGGGGTGTTGCCACATTGGTGATGAGGCTTCCAAGTCGCCTAGAACATACTGATAGCGAATAGCAGGAAATCAGTGTTACCTAGGAAAGAAGGGCTCGAGTTTAAATGCTTTTCGAGAAGTAGTTGTTGTTGAAGGAACAAAGTGTTGAGAGAGAGAGGGTTGTGGAGGGTGTCAGTTGGCATATGGGAATTAAAATGAAGCAGACCACGATAGGAGGTGAAGTGGTGCACAGAGCTCCTACTTATTGAGGATCTTTATTCCCTGAATTTTAGTTTTAACCTCTGTCCTTCAATCTTTTATTCCCCTTTCTCCCACTTGCTGTTTTCTCCCTTGTCCTTCGTTGCTGTATGTCTTCTCTTTGTGTGCCTGTTATTACAACTTATTCTATATATTCCTTTTAATCACTAGAAGATCAATTGCCAAAAAAACAAAAAACAAAAGGAATAACTTTGATTTGACTGAAAAATTGCTGTGCTGCTTTAATTGCTTAAGAATCAAGCTGAGAGCTGGTCTGCCAGCTGTGCTATTTTTAAAAATCTCCTCAAATACAAATCAAATACCAAATGCCATGGAACTTGGGCAGTAATTTCTGCAGATTGGTGATGAATCTATCAGTTTGCTTCAAGATAAACTTTTATGCTTGGAAATTGAATCTCAAGAATGTCTGCTGTTCCTCTAGGTTGGCAACCAGCCAACTTCAAGAAACCTCATATCTTCTAGGTGCCTCTCCTTTTGAAACTGATGCTTTTGCAGGAGCCTGTGACCCCTCATTCTGAGTTTACCAATATGTCATGTTAGAAATGTAATATGATGGCCGCAGTGCTATTTTGTAAAAAGTGCAATAGAAGTGAAAAGACGCCAAGGCTATTTCCATCTCTATTCTACTTGTAGTGGGGGCGGAGTGACATCTTGAAGAGCTGCTCTGTTGTATTTGATGCTGGCAAGCACTTGCCGACATCTCCCCATTGACCTGTATGGAGCCCTTAGCTGTATTGAAAGTTAATGCACAAAAAAAAAAAGAAGAAAGAAAAAAGGAAAGAAAAGAAAAGGTTTGTCCCAAACCAACCCTTTCTACCTTGTTTTTCTGGGTATTTGGCCATATCTGTTCAACAGTTGTAAATTTGTTTTTCTAAGAAAACCCTTAATCTTGTGTGAAAATCGCTTCACCGACTTAAAAGCCCTTGATTTCAAGTTTGAGCTCCCCAGTATGGGTTTCAATCACCATTATCAGATATGTTGGTTCGGCAAAAGTGTTCCAAAGTCATTGGGTTCTACTTCTATAGTGAAGCACTGCAGTATGTCCTTCCAACACAGGGAGTGGTGTGAACCCTCTGCAGCCTTTATTATTGGAATCCTTCTCTCTATGATGCTCTTCAGCCAAAATATATTTTACATGTTTTTTCAGTTCTCTATGTTTTTCAATTTCCAAGGTCTTTCCGCCTAAAGCTTCTCTATCTCACCAAACCTAAGCAGGTCCCAAAGTGAATCTGACAGCATTGGTGTTAATAGCTCAACGCAATACCTGATGAATAGGGTGTTTGTGTGTCTTTACAGATGATTTCATCAATCTGTACAGGAGACATCAACCTTAGGCTTGAAAGGCTCAAATCCAAAGTCTCTCCTGACCTGTGTCATGTCATGGTAGAGGGGTTCCTACACCATGTAGATGTTTTGGTGGGTTATGAACAGAATGTGACCTCGGATAATATCAGTACGTGACCTAGGTTAACAAAATATAATGACTTTCTTTCAGAAACAAGTGTGTAACCTAGCTAATAAAATATAATGACTTTCTTTCAAAAAACAAGTGTGACCTAGGTTAGCAAAATATAATGAGTTTCTTTCAAAAAACAAGTGTCACCTAGGTTATGGAGCCATAGATTTGAGTGATGAATGAGCACAGGTAAGGAATGAGAGCTTCTGAAAAGGGTTGCAGAACTGGATTTCATTTAGAGTAAATTGACCTACAAATAGGACTTGCACACATGTATAATATATGATAACATGCCCTTCAACAAATATCAGAACTTTTTTATGCCCTAAGACCGCACAAACAAATGTGAGAACTTTATTAGAACTTCATAGTATGCATTATTAGGTCTTGGTATTTAACTTTGTCCTTTGAAAAAGAGCCTTATCTCATTATAGTGGGCATCTTCCAGTGTTTTGTATCTGTTATATGCCTGTTAGTAATGTACCTAGAACTGGAACCACTAGTTATTTTAAGGGTAGAAGTATTTCTGAGAATTTGTGAAATTTCTAATAAGTATGAAGGCTTGTGAGTTAACTAGGAAATAGCACTCTGTTTTTATTGATGACAAATTGCGAAATTACAATAAGCTGTTCTACTGATCCATTGATAATCAGTTTATTTATTTACTATTTGTAATATTGCAAAATGGGAATGCCTTTGTTTTTTTTTTCTTTGTGCTAGCCGGAAACAGTAATACCATTATCGCTAAGGGCATTGTCCATGATAATTTTGTTCCTATTTTCCGCTCTAAAGCATCTGCTGTCTGTTGATGGTTTTGTGCATATCTGCTATTTAGTAAAACCGCATAGCTCATTGAATTGACAACCTTATTAACTGTGGTCCATGTGATGCAGAAAACATGTAATGGCTTCACTTTTGGCCTTGACATTATTGAGTCTATCTGCCATTGTTTCCTTTTTTTTATTTTATGTTTTATGACTAGTTACTTGGTCTCACTATTACATTAGTTCTGACAAACCTGTAGTTTTGTGGTGGGTGGCAATAATTGACATGATTTTTGGGCGCTCTCAGATGCGTGTAAATGTAGTGACTATCACACCACAAGAACTTTTATTTTTATCTTTACTCCATATGACACTTCAGCACTTAATTTTTGATGTTATGCCTTCTCTTCCACTCTCATTGGCTCTCGACATTGACTTAATCGCGCTTCCTGTCTTACTTCTCTTTCCTTTTGTTTTTTCAGGATGTAATTTATTATCTGGAAAAAGCTTTTGGCTTTGGTTACATGATCAATCAAGGAGATGGTGGTAGTTCATCACAGCAGCAGCTTTCAAATCAAGTTCCAAAAGCTTCATCTACTCCAACGACTAATTTGGTAGCTGTTGACTCTAATTCTGATTCAAATGTTACTGGGAATGCATCAGAGGGCACATTGGCTAGAACACTATCAGATGAGACGCTGGATTATGAAAACCTTCTGTCTACACTGGACATTAGTGGCCAAAACTTGTCAAGAACCAGTAGTGGTCTCCCATTCTCAACTGATCTTGCTAGAGCATCACTTGAACGATCAGCCCCTGCTAATGACCTCAAACTCAAATTGCATCTTTACAAGGTCAGGCTTCTTCTTTTGACTAGGAATCTCAAGGCAACCAAGCGTGAGGTGAAGCTGGCCATGAACATTGCACGTGGTAGGGATTTGTCTACTGCATTGCTCCTAAAATCACAGCTTGAGTATGCTCGAGGCAACCATCGTAAGGCAATCAAACTCTTGATGACTTCAAGCAACAGAACAGAGTCCGGCATGCCAAGCATGTTCTATAACAACCTGGGCTGCATATACCATCAACTTAAAAAGCATCAGACCTCGACTCTCTTTTTTTCCAAGGCATTGGCGAGTTGCTCATCAATACGATCTGAGAAGCCCCCTAAGTTGGCCACTCTCATGCAGGACACATCCTGCCTTATCGTGTACAACTGTGGGTTACAGTATCTGACCTGTGGAAAACCTACCGTAGCGGCTCATTGTTTCCATAAGGCTTTGAAAGTTTTCTATAATCGGTCTCTTCTTTGGCTCCGCCTTTCTGAATGCTGCATCATGGCTGCTGAGAAGAGTGGGGAAGAGGTCAAGGTTCATGTGGTTGGTGGGGGCAAATGGCGACAGGTGATTGTAGAAGACATCCTCTCAAGAGGTAGGAAACAGGACATTTTGAGTGTGAATGGTGTCAAAGATGATGATACTTGTAAGCTCTCCATGCCCTTTGCTAGGCAATGTTTGCTCAATGCCTTGCATCTATTGGATGGTCTCGATTCAAAGTGTACGAAACGCACTGCTTCCATGTCTGTTGCAGAGGAAGATGAGTCCTCATCCTCATCTTCGAAGAACATTTCAAATCACAAGAACACAGCCAGCGGAGGAGACTTTAAATCCTTGAACCAACTTTCTCAGACTGGTGCTAATGGTGATCCTAAAGAATCCAAGGGAATTGCGAGCTCCAATGCTACCATTCAAAGCTCAGTGCATGCTTATGAGGACCTATGCAGAAATGAGAATTTTTTGATTAGGCAAGCTGTTCTGGCTGACCTTGCATTCGTGGAGCTAGCCCTAGAGAACCCATTGAAAGCTCTAGGGTTCTCAAAGGCACTTTTGCAACTCGATATCTGCTCTAATATCTATGTATATCTTGGCCATGTATACGCAGCAGAGGCGCTTTGTCGCCTTAATCGGCTTGAAGAGGCCTCTGAACATTTGCGGGTTTATGTGACCGGCGAGAGCAACATGGAGTTGCCTTTTAGTGATGAAGACTGTAGGAAATGGAGAAATGAGAAGGTTGGTGTGGATGGTGATGAACCGAATGGTTTTGCCAATGCCAAAACCACTCCTCCAAATGCTAATGCTCCTGACATATCGCACCCAACGTCTGAAGAGGCTCGTTTGGCTCTTGCAGTTAACCTAGTGGCCATGTCTGCGATGTTGGGGGATCTCGACAAGGCTAGCCACCATGCAAACGAGGCTCTTTTGATGGCACCATCAGACCCATCTGCTGTTTTAGCCTCGGTTTATGTGGAGCTTCTTCATGGGAAGTCACAAGATGCTCTCAACAAGTTGAAACAGATTAGGCCTGTAAGATTCTTGCCTGTCAATGTAATGTCTTCTAACAACCCGTAATGTTGTATTAGTTTCTGGTTTAAGTCTCCGCAATTGAGTGTTAGATAGAACATGAGCGTTCGATGTTTGTACCATATCGCTTTAGAATAAGGTTTATATTTAGTTTTTCTTTCTTTCTTTCTTTTTGGTGGCATGGCACTTTGTTTTTGTCCCCCCACCTTCAGAGTCAGATGTATTCCAGATAGAGATCCTCAATTTGGTCACTTGGTTAATTCAAAAAGATTCAGTGGAGAGATGAGATTCTCCTGGTAAGACTTGGGGAGTTGCATTCATTTTCTAAAGAAGCAATGGCAGATTTGCCTTCTTTCCGTGTTTCCCTTTGTGTAGCTATACCAGCATTTCTTTTTGTGACACAAGTGCACACGCTGAGTGGTTGTGATTGAACTCCGCCTAAATTATTCAATCAGGTGATTCTTGACCAGGCAGAAAAGTGTATTTCCATTTCGTTTTCGAATCTAGATGTGCTCATGTAAGTGATGGCTTTCTTTTTCCTTCATCCTCTCTCTTATATATATATATATATATATATATATATATATATATATTATTATTATTATAGTTTTTTTTCTTTCAGGGGTAGTTGAACTGGAGTTTTGGAACTTGGGAAGTGGTGTTGGAGCCACCAACACATTGAGGGTAACGATGTTATTTGTATGGTTCTTGAAGGCTGTATTTAAACCCCGTTCCCATACAGGAGGCGAAATGGTGTTAATGTGGTGATGTTTAGGTGCCTTCCCTTGTGTTGGGATATACACAAATGTTGTAATCACATTACTTTTTGAGTGATTCTCATTTATTCGCTTGGTAGTATCGATCCTGTCACGAAATTCTGTACAAGAGATCCTTAATAGCTTATTGTGTTTTAGTTGCAATAAGGAAAATTGGTTCATGTCGGCTGGACCTCATTTCGGTCCAAAAACTGTAAAGCATCTATCTTAGAGATGGATGCAAGTAGGCGTTCCATCTAAAAACAATCGAAACTAACAGTCTAAATGTTTTTTTACTAGAATTATTATTTTTAGATTTTAAATTTTATTTATTTCTTCATATTCATGATCTCCACTCTCACGATCATTATTTCCTCTTATTAACTATTTCAGGTTAAGATGTGAATTCACTTAATTTGGGAGAACTGGCTAAAAATAATGATAAAAAAAAAAAATTGATTGAATCAGCAGGGAATCGGAAATTAAAATAAAATAATACTAACAAAATATTTTCGAGTTATGCAATTTCAAGCCATCCGAGGATCAGATCACCCACCAACCTATTCGCTTTTTCTCAAGGAAAAAGTTTATATAAGCTCAATAAACCCACCCATTTGTCCACTTTTCTAGAACACCCATTAGTAGTGAAGAGAAACACAGGGGGGCACCTCTCTATCTCTCTCTCTCTTGTTATCTCACCTTGGCTAGGACCTGCCCGACTCGGGCTGGGTTGCTCGGATCCATCTGGGATACTCGACCTAACCCATAGCCTGGTTCCGTATTGGAGGCATGCAATCCTACACGGCTCCTAAAACACCAGCAAAGTCTATTCCAAACTCCCAATAAGTTTTATCTTATAGAAACGGATAAAATCGGTCGCTCTACTGATATAGCTGCTGCACGTTTCGCTTCTCTATACTTACAATAGCATCTCATAGCATCTCGCTCCTAACGTCCGCTCGACTTGTATACCATAGCGCTTGATACATTGACCTGCAAGCCTTGACATTACAGCCAGCCATAGCATCTCACCGTCCCTCAACTTGCATACCATATACCCCTGAAATATTGATCTGCAACTCTGAAACACTTACCATAACATCTCGCGACTGACTTCGCTCGACTTGCACCTCGTTTCTCCCTAGGGAGAATATGAATTTATCGATGGCTTGAATCTTTCCGTCACCATTGCAATGAAACATTTCCCTGAGAGTGTAGTATGATAGCAAACTTAACGATTTGAAATTGAAAAGAAACATGTCACTAAGGTAAGAATACATAATATTATCGACAGAATACAAAATATTATCGACTGTTAGATTTGAGATCATTTTTCCAAGGTAATTATAATGAATGCCTAACTTAAACCTAGTAAGTTGGATAATGATTTATTAATACAATTTATATACATTAAGTTCATTTACCTTTGACACACAATTATTAGCGACTGTTAGATTGGGTGGTTGAGGGTTTGTATTGTTTAGACAGAGGCTAAAACAAATTTTCTTGAATGTTGTGACACAACTTCCGCTATTGAATTTCGCATCGGTCAAAGTGGCCTTTCTTGTACAAAAACTAAATGGTTTTATAATATACAATCCCTTAGTAATATTAATTTCTTTTGTAATATACAATAACAATAAAAAATTTAAAGGCTTTAACGTCGATAAGATTTAACATAAGTATGTTTGGATTCGTGTGGGTTGCATGTAGGTATACAATGGGAGATCGGAAAAAAATTCAATTACCAAAAGGTAAAGTTACGCAGAAATTCTTATCATGTGCATAAGTTTTATAAAGAAATTCAATTACCAAAATAAGAATTTCTGTGTAACATTACCTTTTAATTGTAAAAAAAGAATTTCTGCATAACATTACATTATATTTAATAGAAAGCCATATTTTTTTTTGCAAGCGGGTACTTGTTTTAGTAAATATGGTTGTAAAAAACCTTTATTTAAATAGAGGTGTGTTGTGAGAAAATTGGGTCACATGTGTTGTTAAGGTTATCTTGGATGTCAAGATTGTAAAGCCGTTGTGTACCCCATTTTTCATCTTTGAATGAAAAATTAGTTTTTTTTTTTTTCATCTTGATTCTTCTTCTTCTTTCTATTTGGTTGAGTTTTGGGTTAGTGTGACATTGTTATACTAATTGAGAAGCGGATTGTTCTGGTATTGTGGCATCCGTCTTTCTCTGAAAAAAATATACACTTATTGAAATTTATCGAAAAAGAAAAAAGATGGCTTTCTATTAAATATTTTTGTGGAAAATTCACCATAAGTTTTATAAAACATTCCAAAATATGTTTTGAAATATTTGAAAATTGGTCATATGTCATAATTATTTTAATTAGACTATACTTTTAGCATATTTAAAGGAAATATGCAAATTTTACTAATAACAAAATGAAAAAGACCAAATAATGTCGAGGGTGGGTTTCTCTCTCTTCATTTCATTAGGTTTTAGCTCCTCTATCTTGCATTCGGATGTAAAGATTATGAAATAAGTATTTTTGAATGTGGTATATATGGGGAAATATATATACATGACTCTCACTCCCCCCTTGTTCCAATGGTTAGATTATGAAATAATTGCATATGAAAGTTCTTTCCTCTTTCATTCAATAAATATGTTAAGATTGAAATTTGGGTGAAGTTGGTTCCTTACCCCCGCCCTGCCACCCCACCCCACCCCACCCCATCTTTACACATTTAATTCAAAAGCATATTAGGAAATCTTGAGCGGTTTCTTCTCTTTCATTTAAGTATCATGATATTAAACTCTCTTCCTAATCTTCTTAGGATTACAAAAATTTATGATGTATTTACAATGATAGTTTAAATCATAAACCAAAAAAAAGAGAGAAAATTTGGGATGTAAAAAATTATTTGTGAATCAAATTTACTTCTTTCTCCTTAAATCCCTCCCTTAAAATCTCTGACTCAATTTTCATATATACAAGCATCTCTATAATTCGCACTTTTATCTTTAAGATATTCTTTACTTTCTTTGATGATAAAATATATTAGAAATTTTAGAAGAAAAGCTCTTAAATCTCCTCTTTCTCTCTCTCTCTGCATATATATATATATATATATATAGATAACGATTTGCGCTCACCCTTTAACTATGGCATAATATATGTAGGATAGATAATTATTATTTTATAATATTGGTAGTTGAAGTCTGAAAAAAAATTTAATAAATACCTAGGCAAAATAACCAGATAATATCCTCATATTTTCCCTTGTGTTATTATCGCTGAGCGATAATTATGAGCTCTTTATTTTATGCGCTCCCCCCCTCTCCGGTTGTACACTAGTTCCCTTTAATATTTAAAGGGAAAAGTTTATATAGAGTCGAGGCTCTAAACAATCAAATTTGAGTCTACTTCAAAAATTTCACTAGAAGAGGTTGTTTTGATGCCAAATATATTCAAATTGATCATCTCGAGATCAAAATGCATAGACAAGAGAAAAAAATGGATTTCAAGTTTTGGAAATATTGCATTTTATAATGCATTTTTGGACTATCAATTTTCAAGATTATCAAATTTTCATAGATTTATCAATCTACACTATTTTTTATGTTTTAAAATTTATAAATAAATATAAAAATATATTTTAAGGCTATCTCAAAGATTTTCAGTATTAAAATCACATTTCTAAATGCTATTTGAAGGTAGGCTCTAATTTGAATGTTTAGAGCCTAGGCTCTATACGAACCACACCCATATTTAAACTAGGGAAAAGTTTATATAGTGCCGAGGCTCTAAACAATCAAATTTGAGCCTACCTCAAAAATTATACTAGAAGAGGTTGTTTTGATGCTGAAATATCTTCAAATTGATCATCTTGACATCATGATGCATGGACATAAGAAAAACATGGATCTCAAGTTTTGGAAATAGTGTATTTTGTGGCATATTTTTGGACCATCAATTTTCAAGATCTTCAAGTTTTCATAGATATGTCGATCTACACTATTTTTTAATCTTTAAAATTTATAAATAAATATTGAAATGTATTTTAAGGCTATGACAAATATTTCCAATATTGCAACCACATTCTCAACACTATTTGAAGGTAGGCTCTAATTTGATTGTTTAGAGCCTAGGCTCTATACAAACCGCGCCCTTTAAACTATACTTCCCTTATTTCTTTTGAATGTACGTGCTAAAATTTTTATTTTTATTGTAGAAGTTTGCATAACAAAGATCATAGGAAGGATAAAAAAAACTGTTCTGTTTTTGAACTAGGTAAATCTACAACTAAGGGTAAGATTATCTTACAAAATTATTAATATTGTCAAATCGTCGCATTCAATATTAGGGGTATTTTTTTTAAGTTTCATTTCACTCTAGTACTTTTTAAAAACATTGTAAAAAAATACCTAAATTGCACTTATTTAGTGTTGGGAACCTTGGGAAAAAAGGGACATTTTGATAATTTAGCTCTCTTAAAATGACAAAAATACCTTTGGTTGTTCAAAATTAGTTAACATCAAATAAATGTTTACAATGAAAAAAGTTAGTTTCACGTTACTAACTATGATCAATTGGGGTATTTTTGTCATTTAGCAGTTCCATTTTGCACAACTATGGGTACTTTTGTCATTCGGCTAGGGCTACTTAAATGGTGCTCAATTACCAAAATTATAGTTAATTTTTACTATAATTAACTATAATTATAATTATACTTAAATTAACTATAATTATAATTATAGTTAATTATAGTTATAGTTATAATTATAGTTAATTATAATTATAGTTATAATTATAGTTATAGTTATAATTATAGTTATAATTATAGTTATAGTTATAGTTATAGTTATAGTTATAGTTATAGTTAGTTATAGTTATAATTATAATTATAATTATAGTTATAATAACAATTGTAGTTAATTATAATTATAATTATAGTTAATGATAATTATAATTATAGTTAATGATAATTATAATTATAGTTAATTAACTATAATTATAATTAACTATAATCATAGTTAACTATAATTACTTATAATTAACTATAATTATAGTTAACTACAATTAACTATAACTAACTATAATTTTTACTTAATTTTTACTATAATTAACTATAATTTACTATAATTTTTAGTACTTAAGTAAAATTAAATTTAAAATCCTAATGTTAAATATGATGATTTGACACCAGCAATGAGTTTATAAGGTAACTGGATCCTTTAATTGATATATTTCCCTTACAAGCAAGCAGTGTTGTAAAGAAGAGGGAGAAAGAGAGTGGCTTCATAAATAGGTATCCAGATTGAGGAAATTATCAATCTCTAGACTTTCCATCTCCATTGAGTATGGATTCTTACTGTTTCCTGAGAGAGAATGAAGAATTGGAGAAAGCCGAGAGAGATGAGGAGACTGTTTTACGATTGATGTCTATTAACCTCCGTTTTGGTACAAGAACTTTTCAGGATCCTTTCTTGTATCATTCATTGATTAACACAGATTTAATTGGATTGTTTCTTGTATCATAATTGATCCAATACAAATATTTAATTGGATTATTTTTCGTATCATAATTGATCCAATACAAATAAATTTATTCATGCATTTCATAACTAATTGATGTCTATAAGGTAAAATTACAGATGAGATGATATTTACAGTGAGAAAAAAGTTTAATGGAAATTTGTCCCGATCAATGTTTATACTATAATACTGATTGGAAGACATCAATAGCTTAGATTGTGGTTTTATAGGGTTTTTTGAATGCGCAACTTAATGACATAAGAATATTAGTTTTTTTTTCATAAAAATAGTTAATTATCTTTTGAATATCCTGATAGAGTACTCGCCATGACCAATATTTAATACTTATCCACCATGGTAAAACTTCACTGTGATGACACCCTTTTCCAACGCAGTGAAAAGTGATCGCGATGAGACTTGTTCAACATCCTTAACCACCAAGGATATCATGCCACTAATGGAATCACCGGAATGAGCATGATCATGATCATGCTAATGGCTGCCATCGTGGAAGATGGGATTTCATTATTTTTATTTTTTTTGGAAGGAAAAAATCTAGTTATTTTTACAAACCAATAAAATTCCGTAGAATTTGTAAGAAACTGTCCCATGTTAGCTTTTTGTTTTAAAAAATTGTTTCAAAACAACTTTTATATGGTGCTAGTCTATTTTTATAATGTGGACCTTTTAGTCAACACTTATTTTTCTTCATGTTTTTTACAAAAGCATGCGGTGGTGTTTAATGCGAATTTTTTTAGGGTAAAGCTTTCTATGTCCCCCTACAACATTTGTGGAAGTTCTCTCCTCTCCCTTATCCAACCACCCATTTTTTAATGGAGGGTTAAGATTGTTTCAATCACAATATCGTACCTTTACATTGTTTTAGTTTTAATTTTTTTTTCTATAAACTTTTTTGACACCAAATTTTGGAAATTCATTCCTCTATTAAACTCGCATTAACGGAAAAGTACAAAAAAAATATTTTCAATAAAATAAAATGACCAAAATACTATATCCTTGAAAGTTTCAAGAGGTA
>NW_006500125.1:1791326-1842109 GCF_000471905.2 Amborella trichopoda | reverse complement strand
CGTACGTACTAACGTACTACTAACGTAAGTAACGTAAGTAACGTAACGTAAACGTAAACGTAACTAACTACTACTACTACTACTACTATCGTGTGTAGTAGTAGAGAGAGAGAGAGAGAGAGAGAGAGAGAGAGAGAATTGTAGATGACAAGTGGGATAGGCAGCTTCAAAGACCATTGTATGCAACTAGGTCTATTTGAACTCGAAGTTCTTTTATGCTAACCTAGATATTGAAAGGAAAGACACAATCATGGATGGATTTAGTGAGTGCCTTAAGAGACTAGTTCTTGAGCCAGAAATCCAATATAAAAATATTTGCTGATGAGCACATTTTGTATAATTGTGCTTTGAAGTTGCTCAGGAAAGAAATGGCCATGAGACGAAGGACCAAATCAAATCTAGGTAATATATTTCATTTGAAAATTTTCTTTCAAGTTCCTAATGACTAATGTTGTATTTTAATTTGCTAAAAGTCTTTATGATAATCATCATAAACATTATCATCTGAGCCTTATCCCAACTATTTGGGGCCGGCTACATGAATCCTATTCCGTCATTCTGCTCTATCAATGACTATATCCTCAGTTAGATCATAAGTCAACATATATTTTACTATCATCTATATCCTTGTGGGACTTCTCATTGACCTTTTAGAGCCTACCACATGAACCAAATCACTCTTCCTAACCGGCTCTAAAAGAGCAAAGGGAAAGCCCAAAAGGATATGGATGAAAATAATGAGAAGAAATATGATGACTTATTGTCTGACTAAGGGTATGGCCCTTGATAGAGTAGAATGGCAAAACATGATTCGTGTAGCCAACTCTAAATAGTTGGGATAAAGCTCAAATGATAATGCTGATGATTTCCATATATCACTGTAGCATGTCAAAACCAGTCAGGTTGGTCAACACAGGTCAAACCAGCCGGTCCACATATCAAACCATGTGATTTGATACTGGTTCAATGGCCCCACTCAATTCGCGACCTCTCCAACCGGTGTCCCCCCTTGTTCTCGTTCAGGTTTGGTCTTAAATTTAATGCATTGCACACATGTGACTCGAATATTGAGCATGGGTCTATTTTTAGGGCTTAGATGCATAGAAGCCAAATGGAGGTAAAGTTTAAGAAAAGGTGATCCACAATAGGGAGTTTGGTATGGAGGAACATCGATGGTACTAACATAAAAATTATTCATGAAGTGTGCTCATATTAGTGACTTAAGTGTGTTATGAAATCACAGGAGGAGAGAATGCAACAGAGTAGCCGTTTCACTTGGAAGGAATATACTAAAGCTCCTTAACAGTAGCTTGGTTCAATGGCTAGACCTCCAAGATTCAGAGTATCGTTTTCACAGTGACTCCAATTTTGTACATCCAAGTGATGCTTGTATATCCAATTTTTTTTTAAATGAAAATATTACAACCAACATTTGAAATCAGCAGGATTGTCCAATGCAGAATAAGTAGCAAAAAAGTAACCAATCAAAATGGTGGCCTGCAATAAAACCTGAATTGCCTCAAAGGTTGTCGAAAGAGACCCAAATGGATTGTCGATGGCATAAACTACTGCCTTCAATAAAGTTTCCTGATGAGATGCTAAGAAGGAAGAACTAAATTGTTGAACAGAAATACACCACACTGCTAAATTACAAATAGCCTGCACCCAACAAAGCATGAATTATAGTCACAAGGAAATGTCAATGAAGGCAGAAAGCAAGTGTTCAATATGCCATTACATAAAACATTACCTTCATTTTTGTGGTCATTATGAGTTTCTCCAAGGATTCAATGATATCTTGAGCAACTAAATCTGCAACCACGAGGAGTTATTCCATGTTACCTTCATTTCAATAGGAATAATCAGTTCATGCACAAAATATAATAACAGCTAGTACAACTACATCTACAGATTCCATGAAAACTTTTATGCACGATTTTCCAGAATAACATTGAAATCGAATAAATACTGACAAGGATAAATAATTAATAACGCTCGTTTAGAATTGTTGGCTTCCTGTAGCGCCATATGTGAATTTGGTTTTCCATAGACAAGTTTGTAATATTTATTTTACTTGAGAATATGCCCTTCACTAAGAATTAAAAACTACTATGTAATATTAAAAACTACTTAGGTTTCAGCTTGTAATATTTATTTTACTTCTTAAGAAAATGTTGTTTACTAAGAATTAAAACTACAAAAATCATCCAAGAAACCTAAAACGTTATGGCAGCATACCCCAAGCATAAACTGTCCATAGTTGTCAAAAACAAGTTTGGTAAGAATGGCATCTCTCCCTCCAAAAACTTGACCTCTTTCGAAGAAGATCTCACGCATTCTTCAGCTATTCTGGCTGATGTCCAGAGTAGCGGGAGGGGCTTCCTTAAGGATGAGAGAGTTCCCCACCGGGAGTCTGGAGTTGGTGGACATCTATATGTGCTGAATGTGATTCGAAGCCAACCACTATGTCTTGCAAAATTATCTGCACAGTTTCAGAACATCTAAGAACATGCACAACATCCGTCATTGGGACCACCAACAAATGGTGAAACAGAAACTCTCAAGAGCTGCTTAATGCATTGAATTCTTTCCTCTCAGAGTAAAACATCAAGCAACATCTCCTTCCAAAACAACTGCATCGACGTCCTATGAAATTTGTAAATCTCCATGGCACGAATTGTCCAATGATGGCATAACAAAAATCGTTACACCATGGATAATGGCTCGGAGATGAAAGAATATACACCAGGACCAATACAGCATGGGTTTTCCTGAATTGAGTCTTTGGTATGTAAGAATCTGCCCAAAATCTCAGTGACAACTCTAACACTGAGGTAAACAGCACCAAACCAACAAGAACAAAATTTCATTCAAGATGCCCAACAGAGTGAATTTTTATAATATCTTGATCTTGTAGATCATCAAAATACAATTGGTTTTCCAAAAGCTCTTTAAAGTTCATCATTTCTTGTAGATTATCAAAAAACAATTGGTTTTCCAAAAGCTCTTTAAAGTTCATCATTTCATGGAAAGCCGCATAGTAAATGAGTGGAAGCCAATGTTACAAAACCTTCCCATGAGAGCTTTGTGGCTTATTTGGAAGGATTCTACCAAAAATAATGACCCATACATCAATTATTGGCAATGCCCAAGTATAACACCTTCTCACCCACGGAGTCTAACCAATGGGTAAGTATACCATTACTGCATGTAGTACAGAAAGAGTTTATTACATGTAAAGTCTTCTTTTTTTTGTTTCATTCGAATGTCAACTTGAGAACCTCGTAGGAATGGAACTCTAGAAGTTGTGTCATGGCACCCCACCACCCTCACCACCCAGGTCTCGAGGCTATTCCTCACTACATGTAATCTCAACCATCCCTGCTCAAGAACAGATAGCAAGGATGAATCATGCCTTTGGTAAAGTCCATTATATCTCCTCAAATGGAGAAGGGATTTATCTCAACCAACAATTAATGAGAACATATGTTTTGCGATTAAATGTAGTGTATTTTATTGATACTGCATGTAGTATGCCACATGATCGAATAAGGTACCAGGTAACGGTAAATCACAAGTTCAACCCCAGTTCCAAAGCCAATGATGTAAGAAATCACCAAAATGTTGGAGGAATTGTTTTCATCATGAAGAAAATAATATACCCATTCTATTTTTCTTTTTCTTTTTAGTCCCAAACTTTTCGTGAATCCTACCTTCTGTCCATATTTCAACTAAACAAATGTCAATCTGCTTTCCATGCACATGCTGAAGTTCTAATTTCTATGTCAAAAATGTCAATTCAAACCCTAGAACCAAACTGTAAAAAGTAACTAAACTTTACTAAAAAATCATGTATTGCTACTTTGTAAATCGCAACTACCAAAAAAAATTTAGTCCCATTTCCTGGGAAAGGAGTTTTTCACCATCCTTTTTCTATTCCAGCCTGCATAGAAAATTTGATATCACTTTAAAATTGGAGAGGGAGAGTCCGTGAATGGTTTACTCTCAGAAAGGCATCTATGTGGTCATTGCATTTTGGCCAATTGCACTAATGGTTGTCCTCTGAGGACTTGGTATGCCATTCATAGCCTAAGTGGAGATCCTTGAATACTAGGAGCAATAATTGCAATACTTTCATGATACAAAGGGGTCACTGGGAGGAGTATAGAGCTTCTGTGTGATCTGAAGCCTCACTGGGAACTTGAAAGAGCTAAGTGACTTCTGAAAGTGGATGTCATCAATGATGGAATGTAATCTATAGTCATTTAATAACTTTTTTTAGTAGTCAATCAAAGGACAGTATTCAATTTCAAATTCAAGATTACAACCAACTTGTTTCTTAGCTAATTTCAGCCTCCATAAAAAAATAATGATAACATGATCAACTACCTCTTTCATCTTATAGCAAAGTTGTAGCTTTTTAACAGTTAACTAGGGTCTTTCGTCCAACCAAAGTATCTAAAAATTTCTTTTATGTGGTTTTTATTGCCTTTTTTTTTGTGGGGAATGAGCTATAACAGTACCCTGTGACATCTATAAACAACTCACTGCATTTCAGTTATGTGAGACATAGAAAAGATGGTTTTCAGCAGCAAGATCCTACATTTCACAAATTTTCTAACAGCGCAGGAAATTCTGCAATCAACTTAATTCAGACATCTATTCAGCATGAAAACAGAATCCCAAAAATCAGTTTATTTTCTTTGATCCACAAAAAGGCAAGCTAAAACTTAAAAGACCCTCCATTTGCCAGAACGTACAGTTTGATATATGGGAAGACCAAGATTTTCCTTAAAAAAAAGAAAAATTTATCGCAGCCAAAACGATCAAAACATGACAAAGAGAACCCATCATTCAAAACAATAACAGAATTTACCGTCTATTAAAAGGCAAAAACTAAAAGGAAAAAAAGGCAAATGAACATATATCAATGCAATGGACAATCTCTTAAGCTCACCTGGTACCACAGCAACAAGAGTTGGGTGATAAATAAGGAACCCCAAACACTTCAATGCCTGTGCTGCACTGCAAAAAAAAAAATGACAAAAAAAAAAAACCCCTCAAAATACTGAAAAAATGAAACCCGTTTTAAAGCTAAATCAAGAATGTGAAATTGGAAAGACATTGCGAAAGAGAGGTAAAGGAGGAAGAAACATGCATCTCTTCATCTGTGTTGAAAATGTCTACTTTGATTAGAGGGAGAAGCTGCAGAGATTGTTGAGAGAGGATTTGGATGGCATGATTATCATCAGCGCTTCGTTTTTGTAGGTGAAAAAGGCCTGTGTAAGCTCGAGCTTTGTCCCCCTCTGAAGAAGAGGAGAGAAGTGCCTTCAATCCCTCCACTGTCTCAGCACTGTATTCCGCCATTAGAGGTGGTGCGAGAAATAGAGATCAGCGCCTTGATACTGCTTGGCCTGCTTGAACCTAGCATCGATAGAAAGAGACAGGGGAAAGGGCGCCAAAAATGGAGCGAGAGAGAGAGCAACCGGCGCCAAAACAAAAGTGATATTCTACTTCAGCGGGAGTATAATGTTCATTTACTCCCTCGGAAAATCCTCTCACCGCCCAAAATTTGGGATGCTCAATCCATATATTAATCTCAATAAAAAATTATGCCATTTAGGTACTTGAAAAAAATAATATCTCGACATATGGCCAATCCAATTTTTCAATTGTAAGATCCAATGGTTTAAAAAACATATTGGTGATCCGAATCGAGCACCTCAAAAATCCATCCGAATCGGTGAATCCACGATCCGGATTGAGAATCGACCTAATTGGTAGGATTAAGTTTTAAAAAAAATCCAAAAAAATTATTAAAATTCATTATAAATATTGTTTCTTAATAATTCAATAAGAAATAGGGGTACCCCATTAAAAATTTTCATTTTTTTTTGCATAAATATGCGAATATTGTTATGTTATTTCCCCGCATGAACTATTGTTTACCATTTAATTTATATCACACATAAGGATAAGTATAGAATTATTATGGATTAAGTATATCATCATACATGGACTACAATAAAACATGCAATTCGTAACATACGACCTAAAAATAAAATGACAAACGATGTCGTTCTTCATCTTGGTCACGTTGGTGCCACTGATTGAATTCGTGTGACAATTCATTGACTCGTTCTAAAAACGAATAAAAAATACTTGTTGTATAGCCTCTTGTTTTTTTTTTTTTTACAAAAACCTTATATGTTTTTTACAATAAACGTTTTCTTTTTTACAAGAAAAATAAATTTTGTTGTATTACTTTTGTTTTTTTTTTACAAGAACCTTATATTTTTTTTACAATAAGCTTTTATTTTTTGACAAGAAATTTTTTTTTTATTGTATTGCCTTCTTAACTTTTTTTTTTGACAAGAACCTTATATATATTATATTTTTTATAAAAAAAAAATATGTAAAAAAAATTATTTTGTAAAAAAAAAAAAATTATTTGTTTGTGAAGGAACGGATACAGCACTTAGGTAGGAATTGATCCCATAACATCCATCGCACTAAAACAATATATTAACCACCCCATCAAATGTTAAATTGTAATTCAAAAAGGCCACTTAATAATTATATCATATTTCTTTTTGAGCTATTACCTTAGCACAATTATCTCACTTCGAACCCACAGAACAAATTTAACAAAGATAAATAGTCTTCTGCTACCAAAATAAGTCACGTGTGAAACATATGTAGCAAAGTGGTTTTGTGATGGAGGAGCACTTCTAGGTTTGTCGGACATTGACACAGGATGACCGATTTCTGGTTCGAGGCTGGGTACACGGATGACCGATTTTCGATTCGAATCGGCATGAGGTTTTACAAAAGAATTGACACGGATGAAAGATTTCTTGTTCGAATCGGCCGATTTCGTGCCGACTCAACGATTTTTAAAACGCTGGTAAGATCTAAGTGTCAAAAAACTCAATATTTTTCTGAGAATAATTATCAATTAATTCTCAAGTGGTTCTCAAAATTTCAAATTGAAAAACTTCTCCCAAGTAGGTCTTTTTTGTCTGAGGGAGTAGGAATAAATTATGTTCTTGAGGCGGTATGGTATATGAGCTAAAATAAAATAAAATAAAAGAGGAAGAAAAAAATAAGAAGAACGCAGTTCCCAATCCCTCCAACACATTCCGTAATGGCCTAAAATTCTAGTACCATTGATGACTACAAACTTATATTCCAGAATATATATATATATATATATATATATTATAAAATAAAAGAAGAATTAAAAAAAAAAAACGCGCTTCCAAACCCCTCCAACACCTTCCGCAATGGCCTAAAATTCTAGTACCATTGATGACTACGAACTTATATTCCAAAAATATATGGATTAAAAAGCTACGTTACCACCGTACCGTTGAGGTAAGGCATACCTAATAATCTATATATTTCAAAAATATATGGATTAAAAAGTTGTTATGATGTTAACAAAAACCATCCATTTTAAAAAAAGTTAATGCATTATCTAGACTATCCATTTTTTAAAATAGTGCATCTTATAATGCATTATCTAGACCATCTATTTTCAAAAAAAATTAATTATTTATAGATTTGCTCGATTTGTATCATTTTTTCAACTTTAAATTTCATAAATAGGGTTGACAATAGATTTTTATCCAACCACATGACTTTTTGAAACCGAAACTCGAGGCGCACCTTACTTTAATAGTACAAGGTTGACATCTTACATAAACCTTTAATAGTACAAGGTTGACATCTTATTGAAACCTTATGAAATCAACTGTCCAAATATTGGATTACAAGAATTATTATTTGAGATTGAAATTTTGTTTTTTTTCAAATTTATAGTCAGGAAGATTGAGATCGTCAAATTGAGTGCTAGACGTGCATTTTCTAGTGGGGTTCTTGGAAGAGGTGTTTTGCTTTTATCCTAAAGCCTAGGCATTAGGGACTTTAATGAAGCGAAACGGTGGCATGCTAGGCCACCAAAATAAATGAAAATTACAAAAGAATAAAGCAAATTAAATTAGGAAAAATATTATATAATGTTGCAATCTTATACCATAAAAGTAATGTGCAACTAAAAAATTTAATATAAAAAAAAGATCTAAAGTTGAAAAACCTTCCAATACATAATCTCAATCTTGAGATGTATGGATATCAAGAAAAAAAAAAAAATTTAAGTATTAAAAATAGTGCATCTTGTGACAAGTTATCTAATCCGTCTGTTTTCAAAGTTTTCATGTGTTTATAGATCTGCTTGATCTACACATTTTTTAAAATTTTAAATTTAATAATTAGAGTTGAATATGGATTTTCAAGCCATCACAAAGTTTCCTACACCAAAACTCCATCATATGGTAAAATTTAGAGGTGCACCTTACTCCTTCAATATAAGGTAGGCACCTTATACACAGCTCACCCATTAAATTATAACTCAACACAATAAAGAGAAAAAAAGAAGTTAGTTTAGGGTTGACTTATTATTATTTTTCAGATCTATTGAAACCTCCAACTTACACCATAAACTGTTTACATACACCAAAACTCGTTACACAAAAAGCCCTCCAAAAAAGCACAACTTATTTACTAAATAAAATTGTTTTAGTCGCCCCTTTAGACAATGTATAGCTTTTTCCGTATATAAACGTTAGAAACCAACAACAGCTTATTTACATATTTACAAACTAAAAAAAGAAAAAATTACAGAATCACAACGTTTAGATCTTCTATTGCAACTCCATCCTTTGCAAGACGATCAACCTCCATGTTGGATTTCCAATACACATGGCCAAAAGTAATGGTCATATGACAACATCCCTCACCCACTTCCCTCATCAAAGCATGTAAAGACCATGGAAACTCATCCTCTTTCTTAATCCATTTAATCACATTTAATGAATCCTTTCTACTACCACTGGTATGTTAAATCGTTAGAAAGAGACATCTTTTTTGCTTAAAACATTTCTAATCTCATTGAAGATCAAATCAAATGTCAAGATACTTCTCCAGAACTCCTACACAAGTTAATGGTGTTCAAACAGTCCCACATTTTCTCAAAATGGTTTTATTATTCATAGTGGAACATGCTCTTTACACATGCTACTCCATACTTTCATACATCAAAGTCTTAAAACAGAAGCAATTGTCTACAAAGAGACTAGCTATTTTTATTTTAAGGTGGTCACAACTATTCCCACTCATTACATGTGAAATTGGATGGCTTGGGGTGAGTCACGAAGTATGAAATTTTGGTTTAGACTTTTGTGTTTATTCAATCACACTCTTACAACCACTTATTTTGAAATTTAAATGACAAGAATGATTGTGACTTCCTTATACAAAAGGTAAATGATTATATTTTTTTCTAAAGGTAATAACAACAAAAAATTATCAAATAAGATAGTTGTAACTACCCATGATCATCTCTCGGACACTTGGTAAACTCTACATTGGATCTCCCCCCATCAATTGTGTACCATGAATCAGGCAAAATTCATGCCAAAAACTCATTGTGGGGAGCTTTTAATTTCTCAAAAACTCATGGAAAGTGGCTACCAGGGTTTCTCATTCTCTCTAGATTGGATGGGCCAATAAGGAATCAAATAAGAAGTTTTGTAAAAGAATGAAAATACCCTTATCCAAACTAGGATCTGAGTGCTTGCAATATTAGATAAAAACTAAATAGGATCTTAATGCTTGCAACATTGGATAAAAAATAAATTGAAATGAAGGTATGTTAAAGCGTAAAAAGCTGTATATTGGGACCTTAAACCCCCATGGATGTATATTATAGAAGCCACACAACTGAATTACTGAACCCCAAAGATGTATTACAGAATGCATACACTATATGACTAGAGATACCTTAGACGTGTATTGTATATCCTATTTATAGGGTTACATTTTTGTGGTACAGCCTGTAAACAGGTTGTTTACAACTTAATTATGTATATATTTGGACCTTAAGTCCCCATGGATGTATATTATAAAAGCCACATACCTGAATTACTTAATCATAAATGTATTACAAAAATGCATACATTGTATTACTGGAGTTATCTTAGATGTGTGTATAATACTCTATTTATAGGATTACATCTTTGTGGTACAGTCTGTAAATAGGTTGTTTACAACTTAATTAGGTGCACACAACTGTGCAGTCAAAGATATCACAACTTCATTAGGTGTACAAAGTTGTGCAGTCAAAGATATCAGGTTGTATATTTCAACACTCCCCCTCAAACTCAAGATGCTTTAGGAGAAAGCAACTTGAGTTTGGACAAATGAAGGCAAGCCTCATAAATAAGGCAAGAATAGAAGAAGCTCGAGCACCAGTAAATCAACAATCCTCAGAAACCAATACCTCGAATAGAGAAAGCTCGAGTAATAGTCCTCATGAACAGATGACCAGACTAAAGTAAGCTCTAGCAATATAATATTCAATCTTCGTTGAAGCTAAAGGCAGAAAAACTGTTGAGACAGTTGAGAAAACAAAATGGCATTTAGAAAACCAAACAAAAATCAGTGAAAACCCGAGATCGATTCAACATCTCGCAGATCATCAGACACGATCGGATCGAGTAACAAACGCGATCGTATAGAAAATAATCTTCACAACGAAGATATAATGAATGGAGTGGTTCACCATTTGAAAGACCACCCATTTTCAAAAGGTACAAATAAATACTTCTCTTTTAAAACAAAATGGTTCCTTACTACGCCAGAGGACCATCACTACCCTATAAAATGTTTCTTGGATCCCTCTATCTCTATCCTTTCACTCGAGCTTTCTCCTCTCTCTCTCTTTCTCTTTCTCTCTCTCTCTCTGTTTTACCTTTATCCACTCATTTCTCTTTACTCCCTTTTGTTAGATATGGTGTTATCCAAAATCACCAACATAAAGAAGTCCCATATTATGTGGGATTGGGATTGAGATTGATATTGATATTTTTTCCATTCCTAGTTCAACTAGGATATCTTTTCTATAAAATAGGATCTCCAAGACACATGGGAAATCCTATCACGTACAACTTCTTGCTTTATAAGACATCAACATGATCTCCCTCTTGCATATTCCATAGATTTCCCACCAAAATAGGAAATCTTATATACCTCAAAGCACATCACGTAGAGGTCCTTAAAGTAATGGATTAACATGTTGTTTCCATTACCTTTAGCAAGTAGATAATATAATAAAAAACGACAAATAATGGGTTGAATGGTGGTAAAGAGAGAAATAATTGCACACAGAGAGAGGCAAACAAATATTATCAGAGTGGCGGAGACATTTGGCACAAAAGGCATGGGACAAATGACGGAGGAGCTTTCATGCTCACATATAAAAATTAGTGGCTGAGATAGATGACATAGATGACATAGATGACAAAAGCTTGCAGGTGCATAGATCGAACCTGCTCTAATACCATATTAAAGCATGAAAGCTGTATATTCGGGCCTTAAGCCCCCATGGATATATATTATAGAAGCCACACAGCTGAATTACTAAACCCCATAGATGTATTATATAATGCATACACTGTATTGCTGAAGATACGTTATTTGTGGTACAACCTGTAAACAAGTTGTTTACAACTTAATTAGGTGTATATTCGGGTTTTAAGCCCACATCGATGTATATTATAGAAGCCACACAACTGAATTATTGAACCTCATAGATGTATTACAAATTGCATATACTGTATTACTGGAGATACGTTAGACGTGTGTATAATACCCTATTCATAGGATAACACCTCTGTGATACAACCCATAAACTGGTTGTTTACAACTTAATTAGGTGTACACAGCTGTGCAGTCAAAGATATCACAACTTGATTAGTGTATACAGCTTTGCAGTCCAAGATATTAGGCTGTATATTTCAACAAGGTAGAGAACCAAATAGAATTCAAACCTTTTTTAGAGCAACACCCATCCAGGATGTAACTTCCGATTCATATTGCACGTGCATCTCTGTGGACCTCGCTCATTTTATTATATTATGAAGTGGCCAATAAATGCATGTCTCTTTGATCATTTAGGCTTGGGGAACTTCTTTTTCCATCGCACACATGCAGCAGCCTAGAAAATATTTAATCTTCTTTCACATACATCACGTAGCCTATGTCTACTTGGATTTCAAAAACCACTAAAGAGGCATTTTCCTTACCCCATTTTTGCCCATGTTTTTCCCACATAAGATCAAATAAAGTAGTATTAGGAGAGAGTCATGTTAATATCCATTACATGTGGGAGGTTGTGCTCAAAGCCATCCTTTATGTATTAATATACTAGGGTTAAAGCTGAGCTGGAGTCTTGACTCTCCTTTTCACTAAGAGATTTCTTAGGGTAGAAGAGGCTTTTAATCTCAGGTGTTTATTCCTCTGATCATCTATCATGATTCTTGTAATGATCTACACCATTATCCTTAGTTCATTGTTTTACACTCCTTCACAATAGGAAGTATGCAGCTCCAGTCCAATTAAATATAAACTCATGGTTCCCAATCTTCTTTATCATGAGGAATGAAAATACCATTATCTCTTAAAGTTACTCCTATCAATAAGGGTGGCCTTACATCTGGGGTTAACTGATGATGAGCATATAAGGCTCCATTATCAAGACCTTGATGCACTCAATGAAAAACCCTTGATCACCCAACGAAGCCTTGAAGCATATCAGGTTCGCAGGAGTTGTACTTATAGCAAGAAAATCATAATTTATTCCTTCAAGCGATGGAATTGATCCTCGTTAAGCGTTCCACGGTGATAAAATTCACTAGAAATAAACTAATAAATTATCAAAAGTGGTTCACTTGTTGCCACTAATCACAACCTCTTTTATTCAATGAATAAAATCAACACAATGCTCATGGCAATAAGAAAGGCATAAAAAATAAAATACTGCAAAACACAAAGTAAAGATGCTGAAAGATTACCTCAACTAGATTTAGTATACCCCACATCGGGTCTCCTCCTCTAATGGCGTACGAGATCAATGGTCTATCTCGAATCTATCAAGTATGGGAAAGCTTAAGGCTACAACCCTTACAAACTATGAGAGCATGGAACGACTATGGACTAAAGGGCTAGATCTAAATGTTTAGGTCATGGGACATGCCCTCCTTCTTGGCCTAGGTGGGGTGTGCCCCTTTCTCTTTCTTAAAATAAAAAAGAGACGAGAGAAAGAGAAAGATCTTGGATGAGAGAAATAAGAGAGAGAAGCCTAAGGGTGGCATGCCACCCTTGTAGAGAGTAGAGAGAGAAGAGAGAGGTGTAGAGATTTAAGGGGGAGAGTGCCCCTATTTATATATTTTCAAGGAGTTAGAGTTTCCTTAGGGGTAAGCCATCCTTAATGAGATTAAATCCAAATCATTGATCATAAGAGACCTATGAGGTAAGAGATCTGAACCATCTAATCATTAAATCAATCATTATGACTGAAATGAAGGTGTTAGAACCTTATCCTTCAACTTTTTAAACCTAATCTCATCAAATATTGAAATATGAAAAATATTCTCAACCTTACTTTATTTTTTCATAATCTTCTTACATATGAAATATTGATAGAAATCAAACCTCCTTAATTTCAATTCATACCATAATATTTCAATCTGATTTGCAATCCTTTTGGCTTGACCAAAATTTAGCAAGTAAAATTTCATTTGAGTGGGGAGTGCCGCCCTAGGTGGCCTCATTTTGACCCCACCCAATTTAGTCATGTGTTATATGATTATATTTTACGGTGGGCCCATAGCTCATGTTGGACCTCCATATAATTAATGATTTATAAAATTTATAAATTGATTTTTAGAATATTGGAAATAAACTTTATTTTCCTTTGAATATTTCAATACTGAATATTGAATATCTCAAAATTTATAAATCCATTTGTAAAAGAAATATATCTAGAGACTCATAAAAATTCAAATAATCAATCTAAATATCATTTAACATCAAAATAATTAAATCCAAATAATTTTGATGGGAACTGTATCCGAATAGGTTTAGGAATTATAATATCGCTGAAGCACTCTATCTTCTACTGTGGACTATAATCCACACTTACTTTTTCAAATTGACACAACAGTTCCCATGACCCACAAACCACTGCAGGGGTTTACAATTAGGCTACTAAAGTTATCTAATAGGCTAGAGGACACAATCTTAGTCTATGGATTATAGGTTCTCCCATAGAGATGAGTTCAAGGTCACACAAACTTGATGCAACCACAACTCTATGGTGCATAGGGGTAACCTCTTGTACATGTACATGTTTCACCCTCAATGGTAACTCACTTTTTCTATACGACTATCATATGTGCATGTCGTATAATGGTTAAGTGATGAGTCTTTGGCTTTTATCTCTAGAGGCCAACCATCACACACAAGGGTCACACAGTCCCTTGACTCACTCTTCTGAGCAACTCGACCTCATCAAAGGATGTCCCATTAAACCCTCATCGGTTTGCTCCATGCCTAAACAATAGGGATTTTTCAACTCGACTGCCCTAGCACGTCAAGCCAAGTTTAGGTATCGGTAGATAACATTTGACTAACTTGATCTACAAAAGGACCACTCTCCCACTGAGTTTATATTCCATTATATCAAATAATTGAATGCAAGTTCTTATTAGATATTTAATGGCTACAGAAATCCAACATCTCCCACTTGGGCTTTGAAAGCCTTACATTCTCTCTTTCTCACTTTCTCTCAACCCCATCTCTCTCACGTGGTTTACAAAAACAATTGCAGGAAGCCCTTTTGTAAGAGGGTTTGCAACCATTACCTATGTCAGTATGTAATTAACCTTGATCTCTTCATTCTACACCTCATTGCACAGATGATAGAAGCAGGGCTTTATGTGCTTGAAATTTTTATGGAATCGTGGCTCCTTGGATATGCATATTATATCTGTGTTGTCACAGAAGATTCTCATGCTCTCACATCATATGGGCTCAAACTCAAGCTGATTAAGAAATTAGTCTAGCATTGTATTGTTCTAATTTCCCCTTTGAGTTCAGTTTTTTCTTAAAAATCCTCTTGCATCATATTGCCTTACGGTTTTGAAGTAGAGGTACTAGTTTCCAAACATGGTTTTGGTTAGAAGTGCATTCATTTTTCATGCCTTCTACCCAATGGTTCTTTTTAGATCAGATTATGGTTTCTTGGTAAGTTTTAGGCTAATGATCAGGTTCATCCCCAACCCTTTTAAAGTGTTCCTTAAGGTAGGTAAAGTCTTTAAGGTATTGAGGTGGTCTACTGTCTCGGTTGCTGGGTTCTTGATACTTAACCATATCCGTAGCCATCTCATAGAGATTTGCTTGCATGTGACTCACTTTTTCTTTGAGGAACTCATCTTCAAAGAAATAGGCATCTCGACTCTCAATAACCACCCAATTTTCAATGTTGAAGAATTGATACCTCTTATTGTGGTAAGGGAAACCAATGAATATAGACTTGATGGTTTTGGGATCTAACTTTGTTAATGGTATGAGATCAAGACATGAGCAAAGCAGCCCACACTCTTAGGTGATCGAAGGATGGAGTATGTCCAGTGAATATCTTGCGAGGTGTAAGAGAAGCAGCTTTGGTAAGAGTCTGGTGCACGATATAACCTACCGTCAATACTGTTGCTTCCGAAAGATCTAAGGAGAGCTTTGTGTGTCCCACCATATTATTCATCATTTTTACCAAGGTCCTATTCTATCTCTCGATAACTCCATTTTGCTCCGGTGTGTAGGACATAGTGTATTGATGGATAATGCCATGCTCCACACATAGGTCCCTAAAGAGTTCTGGAAGAGTACTCGTCACCCCTATTGGTCCTTAGGACTTTGATTTTCAGATTTGTTTGGTTTTCCACATCGTTTTTGTATTCTTTCAATTCTTCAAAGCTGTAGATTTTGAATGCATCGAGTATATGTGACCATATCGCAAGTGGTCATCAATAAATGTGATGAAATACTTTTTGTAGCTTTTGGTAGCCACGTTCATAGAACTGCAGATGTTTCTATGAATGATTTCTAATACGCTAGAAGCTCTTTGTGCCCCGGCAGAAATTTTCCTTGTTAATTTTTCTTACACACACGACTAACATACTTTTGATAAGACACCACTATAAATTTGAAGGATTCTATTTTTTCTTAATCTTTCAATTCTGTTAAAACCTATATGCCCTAGACACATATTCCTTTAGAAAGCATCAAATATCATTTGAAGACAAGACATAAACAATTCCCTCTTTTTATTTCAATCGAATAGAGACTGTCTATAAGTTGGCCGGTCATGACAATGTCATTGTGGTTTTTCACAATCACCTTTTCTCACTAGAAGGTGATGACAAAATTTGCATTAGGAATCTTAAGAACCGAAACCAAGCACTTCTTCATGTCAGGAGCATAGAGAACTTGCTTTAGGATCAAGACCTTTCCATTCTTCATCTCAAGAGTATAATCACCAACACCCAGAATGTTGGTTTTTTGATTGCCCCCCAAGAATATATGTTGCTCACCCAGCCCCACCGGAGTAAAAGTGCGGAATCCATCCTTGGTGTTTGTCACGTGAGCCATAGCTCCCGAATCAAGATACCAAAATGTGCCCTTGGAATTGGCTAGCAAAGTTTCGAAAACCACACATGCAAGTTCTTCATTGGCCCCAAAGTTTTTGTTTGACTGGAAATCTCTAACCATGTGGCCCACCCTCTTGTAGATGAAGCAGGTTCTAGTTTGTCTCCTTCCCTTATTTTCTTTATCTATTTTTTCCTCTCATCTCTTATTATTTTTATTCTTTCCCTTCCCCTTATAAGGCTTAAAAAAAGGTTGAGATTTTACCATGTGTACTGCATCCTTTGGTACCGGTGCATTGCGCGCGTTCCTCCTTTCTTGCTCGCCTTTAAGTAATGTGATGGGCTCCTCTATACTTGGAGTCGTTTTCATGTGGAGAGGGAACTGACGAAGGTCTCCTAAGAATTGGGGAGAGTGTTTTGCATGTGAACTACTTGTATTGGTTCTTAGGGTCGCATATTGAGTTCCTCCATCTCTCGAACAAGTGTTTGAAAAGTATGCACATGGTCCGATATTTTTGTAACTTCGACCATTTTCAGATCGTTGTACTTTTTTATAGCCATTGATTGCCTCATGAGGGATGGATCTGCATTAGTGTTTGAAAAACTGGCCGATCTAACCGCTAACCAGCCAGATAGATCGAAACCGGCAACAGGTTTCGGTTTTGGTGGTCACCCAATATTTTAAACGTTAAATAAAATAGTACTTCTAATTTATATCAACTACATTACAATGGCTTTTTGGTTAGGTTTAGTTATTGGTTTTTATATGAATCAGGGTTAGAATCCCGCCACCAACGTTCTTTTCCTTTAAGAATTGTCATTTCGTTGGTTTTAAAAGCCGCCAGTGTTCTTTTCTTTTAAGAGAATTGTCAGTTCTTTTCTTTTAAGAATTGTTATTTCGTTGGTTCAAAAACCATATGCCATTTACTACTTAGTTGGTAAAAATAAGGTTTATAACATAATTTTTTCTTCATTTCTTTTTATGAAAAAAAAGATCATTTTCTTAAAAAAAATAAAAAAAGATCATTTTCTTTTTAAAAAAAGATTATTCTTTTGAAAAAAATTCTATTTTTTTTAACACTATTTTAATATTCTTTACATTATAATAAAGATTAAAAAATATTTTGTTCATTGATAATCACTTTTATATTTTCCTATCTTTTCAGAAAATTTTAAAAATACCCTTAAGCACAAATCAACTCGTTAAAATCCATTTTTTCATTAATTTTCAACTTCATTTGAGTGTATTTTATTTTAATCACATTCTTTATATGCTTTAGATTTTTTTGTAGATTTTTTTTTTGTATCTTTTTAACATTTTTTTAATCTTTCCTAACTTGCCTGGTTAGAACGGTTGAATCGGCCGATTTATCGGTTAGGCCGGTTAAATCTTTTATAGGCCCATGTCTGGTTAACTGTTTCGGTTCGATTTTGGGAACATTGATTTGCATATTCCTTCTCGAACCTCTCGTGTATGCCTTTTACAGTCTTGATTGGTTCATACTCAGATGCGTATGTCATTCATAGAGCAAAGTAAGATATGCCTAGTACACATATTCTTATGCTTCCATAAAGGATATGCATCTTTTGTAGCTTGAGATTAATCGCTTCTAGGATAATGAGGACGATACCAGTCATTATCTCATGCAAACCCTCTATATAAAGCACATAGCTAATCTTGCGCTTCCACGAGGATATTATCCCATCGAACGTTTCCGTTTTTAGGATCTCCGAGATAAAAGTGAGTGCAGCCATATTTCTTTTTCCCAAAGCAAATACAAGACTCGAATATAAAGAAATAAAAACTCTTAATGGCAACAAGAAATTCAAGCTCTTGTACCAACGAAAGTTGGACAAGGTGATCTAGCACAATATATATAGTTTTTAATTTTATTTTTCTCACTGACTAGAATACTTACAAAGGTCCAAGTATAATAAAACTCACTTGAAATAAACAAATAAATAACCAAAAGTGGTTCTCACTTGGGCCCAACTCCAGGTGTTAGGCTTGAGGGCCTAACCAACAAGTTCTTTCCTTTTTCCTTATTATTTACTTGGCTTTATTATTTTCGTTACTTTATTTCTTTATTCTCTTTGGTTCACTTGTCTTTATTTTATTTATCTCATCTTACCTTTATTTTCTTTAGGATCATCATCATTTTATTCTCATAGTATGTTATTTCTACTTTCTTTATGGATTAGTAGCTCTTCTCGTTCTTATCTTTACGTAATCATCTTCATTTCTTAGTAAGTCTTTTATTTCTGTTTCCCTATTTTTCTTTGTTTTTTTCAAATTTCATACGATCTAAGCTAGCTTTTGCCACAGATTTGCAAGGAATAAGTCTTTTAAAAACCAATCTCTTTGTGGATTTAAATTTGACGGGATCTACGTCTTTCTAATTTTACATATTAAATTTGGACATAGTCTCAAACAGATTGGACTTTTATTAGTCTAGGTAGTCACAGAATCACGTGGAGACACACCCACATAAGTCTACGCTTGCTGCCTAAGAGAAGTGTTCAATTACTCGGCTGAGCCAACCTGGACTCACCCTGTAAGGACCACAAATTTTTGTGGGAGTGAGACACGTACGGCAACAGGGTCAGTTGAAGGAAAACTGCTGTCGCGCGTGTCACTGAGTTAAAGCCGCGCATGGCAAACACATGGAAGAAGAGGAGAGAAAGAAAGCAGAACCGTGCATGAAGATAAAAGAAAAGACTAAAGAAGAGGTAACGTCGCGTGTGTAAGAGAGCAACACCGCGGGCGTAAAGAGTAGCGCCTCGCATGTAGGGAGGTAACGCCGTGCGCGTCGAAGAGGCAACGGCGAGCCTAAAATGTGACTAGCACCGTGCGTGAAATGGTGAATCGCCGCGCATGTCACTGCCGTGAGTGTAAAGAGAAGGTTTGATTGTTGTCGTACATGTCAGCGTCGCCTGTCAGTGTCAAACCTATCAGCGCCACGCCTGTCAGTGTCGTACATGTCAGCGCCGCACCTGTCAATGTCGTACCTACCAGCGTCGCGCTGTTAGTGTCGTATCTGTCAATGCCGTACACGGCAGTGGTCAGCCACAATATTTCCCAACTACCGGGAATACTTAAACCCTCTCCCCATCCATCTGACTGCCGTTTGCCGCTTTTTTTCTCATACTTTCTCTCTCTCTAGAGCTAGATAAAACCTAATACTGTGCCCTTTAGGAAACTACCACTTGAAGCTTGAAGTGGCATGCGAGTAAAGATTTGAAGGAACAGTGAGCACAAATAAGTAGGTTTAGTTCCCATATATCACTTGATTTAGAAGTAATTAAATTTAACTCATGAAAGTGGGTAAAATAGTAGGATGAGAGGCACGGATGTGAATGGGTTAAAATGAGCTTGAAATTCCAGATTTGTGCCTCTATATGCCATGATCGTTTGAGCAATGTAAATGATCTTGCTAGTCATGGAAATTTGTAAAATAAATTACTTTCAAGACTAGTTTAATATGAACAAGGTTTTGTATCAAGATTTGTATTCGTTTGTGAAACATTAAGTGTTCTTTAAAGCACACCAAACTTGAAAATGAGAATTTCTAGGAACTGTGGCAGTTCTTGCATTGAATTTTTTAGTAGATAAAAGGAATCCAAATTGACCCAAGCCAGTTTTGAATGAAATTTATGCTTGTCTACTACAATGTTGCCTTTTACCCCATCTCAAAATTCCGTATGGATAAGGAGATAGTCCCCAAAATGTGGGGGGATGTCACTGTTGCAAGAAATTTCTACAACTATTACCTATTTTGCACTGAGCTTTTGACCTATCAAATGATGTCCAAACTTCTTCAAACTACTACCATTTGAAATATTTATGAATGATATTAGAGTTTCATGTTGAACTCATTTTGAAATTACCTGTAGATTGAGAGTTATGCCCTGAAATGTGGAGATATGCCACTTTTCATAGTTGAAAGAAATTCCAGCAACTGTCATTCACTTTGTGTCGAGCTTTCGACCTATCAATGATCATCCAAACACTTTCAAACCACCGCAATTTTAAAGATCTATGGATAAGCTTAAAGTTGCATGTTTGAATTATTTTGAAATTCTCTCTAGATTGGGAGTTATGCCCCCGAGAAGAGGCGTACGTTACTGTTACTCGTTATCAAGATTTTTAGCTCTGTGCCTGTCTTGGGAAATAAATTGTTTTATGCTCAAACCCTGCCCAAATGTGTTCAAATCGATTTTGTATGAATCATTATAAGTCTATTTCAAAATTTGTTTTAAAACGACACTGAAAATCTCCACGATTTGATAATGGCGCCCCTTTTCTATGAGAATACCTTGGTTGTGAATCTAGTGAAATTGTACACTCTTTTAATGAATTGTTCATTGATCGACCTAAGTGACAAAGTGTTACAAGTGATAATTTCTAAGCATGAGTGCTATGTGATAGTTTTGATGTGATGAATGCTACATGCTACGTGCTATAAGGTATGTGAGCAATGCTAGGTGACCATGCGATAGATGATAATTGATGAGTGCAAATGCCATGAGATCAGTCCTATGATGAATGATACATATTAAGTGCCGTAATGCTAACGTGATAAAGCGTTATAAATGCCAATTGATGAGTGTAAGTGTCATGCGATAGCCCTCATATGATGAATGGTTCATGCTAAGTTTGACAGTTGTATAGTTGTGAACAAGACTCAAACGTTGCATGATGAGACTGGAATTATTTGTCATAAGGCACTGACTTAGTATGAGGAAATTTAATGCTTGAGCATGTTATGATACTGTAATAATGACCCCTATGCAATGGGACACCCATTGGTGGTGGGTACTATTATGTTATATTGTTATGTTATGATAATGACCGCTACATAATGGGATACCCATTGGTAATATAACGTGGAATGTTATAAGTGCTAAATGATTATTGAGCAATCTTTGCTCAACTACGATATGAATACATAATAATGAGACATGCTTTATGATGACAAGGTAAGCATAATGTGGTACTGATGGGCGAGTATGAACTTGCCACTTGACATGATATATGTCTAGACCGTGTGATGGTTCGGGTGATACGAGTTAGAGTGGCATGAAGCACTATGCAATGGGATACCCATTGGTAGTGTAACTAATGTGATGAATGCCGTGTGATTCTTTTGACATGTTTTGTACGTATTGCATGACCAAGATTGATATGAGTGGGTGCTTGCTTTGAGAGTATTGCAGGGCCTGACTGTGTGATTGATACCAGTGATGTGCATGCCTTGGGTGTATTACATGACCTGACCTTACGAGTGCTATGGAATGAAAATATGCTCTATTATGAAATGAAAGTATGCTCTATTGTGATAAGAATGTATGTTGTAAAACATGTTCAGTTATATATGAATGAGTGATATTGAGAAATGCATAGTATGATAAATAGTGATGGTACTCATAAAGGAAGGGTTTTCTAAACTGCTAATTTATATGATATCGAATATCTGAATTGTGATTTTCTATTATATATGACATTCACATTGTGGTTTCTTATAATTTAAAGAACTGTTTATGACTGATGGATAGACTTAATAATGATGCATAGTACCTAGATCTACTTATTGAGCTTCATAGCTCACTTCATTGTTATATCTATGTAGAGTAATAGTTTGCATGTGGAAGGCAAGTGGCTTGGTGAGAACAGTGGACGGTTGGGGCCTGGGGCTTGACGAGAACGCTTCTTCCATTGTATGTTTTTGTTCGGCAGTTGGCCCTAGCTTTTGTGTATTTTGGGACATATGTATTATTGGGCCTCGATGCCCCAAACTCTAGTGTAATATTATGGACGAAATTTTATATAGTGGATTTTCATTGGTGTATGGATTTACCCAATCTTCAATGCTCTTCTGCTCTAGTTTAGTTCTATCTCCATGGTTTGCTTGTTTTACTACATTATTAAAGCGATGAGCGCACTCCAACCAGAGTGGCATTCGCTACCTTTAGATCACAAACCCTCACTCTGTCGTGCTTCGACGCTAACGAAAGGGCGGCTGGGGGTTGGGTCGTGACAGTTATGGTATTAGAGCAGCCAGGATAGAATCCTTTGCTTAGGGAATTTTAGAAGTGTCCTTAGAATAGTTTTAGGACAGATTTAGTGACTAGGTGCTCTTGTATTAGGTTGAAGATGACGAGGGCTCGTGCCAACTATGCAAGTTCTAGCAACGAGAATACCGAGGCCCTCTGTGAATTTTGTAGAACTCTGAGGGCCATGAACCAAATGATGAAAGAGTTGATGCCAGCCCAATCTACCCCTGTCCTAGAGAAAAATGACAGTAACGTGATAGAGATATTTAAGAGGCTAGCACCCCCAACTTTCTTGGGGCAAGGAGGGGTAGAGAAAGCTGAGAGATAGCTAATGCAAGTGGAAAAGATCTTTTGGAGTCTTACAGTGCTCAGATGAGCAGAAGTTGAGACTGGGTACCTTCATGCTAGAAGGGAATGCAAAACATTGCTGGCATTCAGTCCGGCAGGCTTGGGAAGAAGTAGAAGTACTACTTACTTGGGAAGGATTCTTAGGGGCCTCTAACGAAAAGTACTTCCCTGAATCGGTGAAGGAGAGGAAGGAGGTCGAGTTTATAGAATTGCAGCAAGGGAAGCTGACTGTTGATTATTATGCAGCCAAATGTTTAGAGTTATCTTGATACGCGTTGCATATTATCAACACAGAGGCTCTCAAGGCAAGCAAGTTTGAGAGGGGCTAGCGACTTGATATTCGGGGAAGAGTTTTGTCGGCCAATCTTAAGGCCTTTTCCCAATTGGTGTATTTGGCCAGAAAGATAGAAAGAGATTGCGATGATTACCGACTAAGGAAGGAGAAGTGAAGACAGGGCCTCCGCCCTCTGGAGGCCTACGAGAAAAAAGAAGTCCGGGGATTGATAAGACCCAAAAGGCCTCCCAGGGTGACATCAAGTAAAACCAGCCAGTGCATTGTACCTCATGTGGGAAGGAGGTCATGTGGCTTTCGAGTGCTGGTTAAAACGACAACATGCTTCAAGTGTGGCAAGTCGGGCCACCCGATTAGAGACTGCCCAACATTTAGGGATGAGTCTAAACCAAAGACACAGGGTCGGGCCTTTGCACTTGATGGGGAAGGAACTAAGGCCTTGACTTCGGAGACCAAAGGTATGCCTTTGATTGTAGTATAGAATCCAAAATTTTGTTTGACCTTGTTTCCTCTCATTGCTGCTGTAGCACCATATTTTGGCATGTCTTATAGAATTTGAACCTTCATTGCTTCACTGTGCTTAAGTTGTGAGCAAACTGATTTGGATTCTGCTGAGACTGTTTTAGTATGATAACAGTGTTGAGGGCGTTGCTTGAGGGGTATGTCCTGCCCCATTTGTTTAGGAACTAATAAGTGCCATGTAATTGAAGTGATAATTACTATATGATATAACCTGTGTGGCCAATCTTGTGATGTATGAAATGTGGTATGAATGCAACAACTGATGCGCGATTACCTGGATATGCTTTGAGCGTATTGCATGACCCTAGCTGATACCAGTGAGGTGTCTACTTCGAGCGTATTATAGAACCTGACTTTGTGATATCGGTAAGGTGCCTACTTTGAGCGTATTGCAGAGCATGACCTTGTGATTCTGTGGTGCATGCTTTGAACGTATTGCATGGCCATGATTGATACCAGTGGGGTTCCTGCTTTGAGTGTATTGCAGGACCATACTTTGTGATAGCGGTAAGGTGCCTACTTTGACGTATTGCAAGGCCTGACCTTGTGATTCTGTGGTGCATGCTTTGAGCATATTACATGGCCGTGATTGATAACAATAGGGTGTCTACTTTAGGAGTATTGCAGGGCCTGACTTTGTGATTTTGTAATTTGGTGGTGCATACTTTGAGTGTGTTGCATGATTGATATTAATAAGGTGCCTACTTTGGGCGTATTACATGAAATGGAGCATCGCCGCATGTGAAATGAGCAGTGTCGTGCATGTCACTACTGAGAGTGCAAAGAGAAGATTTGACTTCTACCGTACTTGTCAGCGACGCACCTGTCAGTGTCATACATGTGTCAGTGTCGTACCTGTCAGTGCCGCACCTGTCAGTGTCGTGCCTATCAATGCCAAGCACGGCAATGGTCAGCCACAGTTTCCCAATTACCGGGAGTACTTAAGCCCACTCCCCTTCTATCTCACTGCCATTTGCCCCTTTTTCTCTCATACTTTCTCTCTCTCTAGAGCTAGATAGATTCTGCTGATGTGCCCATTAAAAAACCACCGCTTGAAGCTTGAAGTTCCTAGCGAGTAGAGATTTGAAGGCACCGTGAGCACATGTAAGTAGGTCTAGTTCCCATGCATTACTTGATTTAGAAGTAATTAAATTTTAGTCATGAAAGTGGGTAAAATGGTAGGATGAGATGTATGGATGTGAATGGGTTAAAATCAGCTTCAAATTTCAAATTTGTGCTTGTACATTCCATGATTGTTTGAGAAATGTAAATGATCTTGCTAGTTGTGGAAATTTGTGAAATAAATTAATTGTAAGACTAGTTTAATATGAACAAGGTTTTGTATCAAGATTTGTATTGGTTTGTGAAACATTAAGTGTTCCTTAAGGCATGCCAAACTTGAAAATGAGAATTTTCTGGTACCGTGGTTTCTCTTGCATCGCATTTTTCAGTAGGCAAACGCCGTCCAAATGGATCCAAACTGGTTTTGAATGAAATTTATACTTGTCTACTACAACGTTTTCTTTTACGCCATCTCAAAATTCAGCATGAATAAGGAGATAGGCCCCAAAATGTGGGGGGATGTTACTGCTTACAATTGTAGGAATTTCTGCAATTGTCACCTATTTTGCACCGAGCTTTTGACCTATCAAATGATGTCTAAATGTCTTCAAGCCACCACCATTTCAAATTTTTATGAATGAGCTTAGAGTTGCATGTTGAACTCATTTGAAATTCCAGGTAGATTGAGAGTTGTGCCCCAAAATGTGGAGATATGCTACTTTCCACAGTTGCAGGAAATTCCGGCAACTGTCATTCACTTCGTGCCGAGCTTTCGACCTATCAAAGGTCATCCAAACACTTTCAAACTACCGTTATTTTAAATATATATGGATAAGCTTAAAGTTGCATGTTGGAATCATTTTGAAATTCTCTCTATATTGGGAGTTATGCCCCCGAGAAGAGGGGTACGTCACTATTACTCGTTACCACGATTTTCAGCTCTGTGCCCATCTTGGGAAATAAATTGTTTTATGCTTAAACCCTACCCAAATGTGTTCAAATCATTTTTTCATGAATCATGAGTAAGTCTATTTCGAAATTGGTTTTAAAACCACACTGAAACTCTCCACGGTTTGATAATGGCACCCCTTTTCTATGAGAATATCTTGGTTGTCAATGTGTGAAATTGTACATTCTTTTAATGAATTGTTCACTGATCGACTGAAGTGACAAAGTGTTACAAGTGATAATTACTAAGCGTGAGTGCTATGTGGTAGTTTTGATGTGATGAATGCTACATGCTACGTGCTATAGGGTGTGTGAGCAATGCTAGGTGGCCATGCAATAGATGATAATTGATAAGTGTAAATGCCATGAGATCAGTCCTACGATGAACAATACATGTAAAGTGTCGTAGTGCTAATGTGATAAAGCGTTATAAATGGCAATTGATGATTGTAAGTGTCATGAAATAGCCCTCATATGATGAATGGTTCATGTTAAGTGTCATAGTGTTACATGATAACTGTATATTTGTGAACAAGACTCAAACTTTGCATGATGAGACTGGAATTATCTGTCATAAAGTACTGACGAAGTATGAGGAAATTTAATGTATGAGCTTGTTATGATACTGTGATAATGACCCCTATGCAATAGGACATCTATTGGTGGTGGGTTCTATTATGTTATACTATTATGTTATCATAATGACCACTACGCAATGGGACACCTATTGGTAGTATAACGTGGAATGTGATAACTGCTAAATGATTGCTGAGCAAGCTTTGCCCAACTATGATATGAATGCATAATAATGAGACCTGCTCTATGATGACATGGTAAGCCTATTGTGGTACTGATGGGCAAGTATGAACTTGCCACTTAGACATGATATGTGATGGGACCTTGTGATGGTTTGGGTGATACGAGCTAGAGTGGTATGAAGCACTACGCAACGGGATACCCAGTAGTAGTGTAACTGATGTGATGAATGCCGTGTGATCCCTTTGGCATGCTTTGTACGTTTTGCATGACCAAGATTGATATGAGTGGGTGCCTGCTTTGAGAGTATTGCAAAGCCTGCCTATGTGATTGATACTAGTGAGGTGCATGCCTTGGGTGTATTGCATGACCTGACCTTGTGATTGCTATGGAATGAAAATATGCTCTATTATGAAATTAAAGTATGCTCCATTGTGATAAGAATGTATGTTGTAAAACATGTTCAGTTATAGATGAATGGGTGATATTGAGAAATGCATAGTATGATAAATAGTGATGGTACTCATAAAGGAAGGGTTTTCTGAACTGCTAATTTATATGATATCGAATATCTGAATGTGATTTCTGATTATATACGACATTTGCATTGTGATTTCTTATAATTTAAAGAACTATTTATGATGGATGGATAGACTTAATAATGATGCATAATACCTAAATCTACTTACTGGCCTTCATAGCTCATTTCATTGTTATATTTATGTAGAGTAATAGTTTGCAGGCGGAAGGCGAGCGGCTTGGTGAGAACAGTGGACGGTTGGGGCCTGGGGCTTGACGAGAACACTTCTTCTATTGTGTGTTTTTGTTGGGCAGTAGGCCTTAGCTTTTGTGTATTTTGGGACGTATGTATTATTGGGCCTTGATGACCCAAACTCTAGTGTAATATTTTAAAAAATATTTTGTATAGTGGATTTTCATTGGTGTATGGATTTAACCAATCTTCATTGCTCTTCTGCCCTTTAGAGTTATTGTTTAGTTTTGTCTCTATGGTTTGCTTGGTTAACCACATTATTAAAGTGATGAGCACACTGAGTGGCATTCGCTACCTCTAGATCACGGACCCGAACTCTGTCGCCCTTCGACCCTAACAGAAGGGCAGCTGGGGGCAGGGTCGTGACACACCCGAATGTGGTGAGCCCAAGTGTCTTGAGTTTGGTGGTCAAGCTTGGTAATATAAAAAATAAAAAATAAAAAGATCATAAATTTTTTGAAAAATAATAAAAAATATTTGTACTATATTTGTTTATGTTTTCCGTCATTTTGGCAAAGATTGGATAGTTTTTTTGCCATGAATACTTATTTTTACATTTTATTTTTACTACTTTTATTATCCTCATTTAGATGTGTTTTGTTTTATTTAACTTTCAATATATGTTGAATAATTATTAGGATTTGTTTTATTTTTAAATACTTTTTGACCAGGCCGTACCCTCCCATTTCAGGTCAAGGTAATTCCGAACTCAAACAGAGTTACGCATCTATTCGAGCTTAGTTCATGGCCAAATTCCATCTCCAATTCGTGGTTTCCAACACTGCTAATGAGAGAGCATTTATCTTACTATTGTGGGGTTCTCTTGTGGCCGAATTACAGAGGGATGTTCAGCTTAATTCTGTACAGATCCCCCATCTCTAAGGACCTAAGTAACCCTCGCGAATGAGAATGTAAAAGTCAAAGAAATCAAAACTGAACAAGAATAGAATGCAACGTAGGGTGTACCAGAAGCAGGAGAAGAACCTCAAAGGGCTTTCTGGGGTCTATGCCACTAGTAGCACATTGTGCGGTTCTTGGAGAAGAACAGACTCCTGCACCACTGGTTAGTTCCGGACCCCGGCGAGGTCTAGAGCTAGTCAAGTGCTTCCTACTTTATTTCTTGTCCTCTAGAAGGTCTCTAAATGTTAGTCTAGGGATTTTCCAGGGATGATTTTGATATAGCCACAGCTCAACAGGTCCCACGATAGGCGCTAAACTATGTAGAACAAAATCTAGGACTGATATGGCCACAAGTTTGACTCTGATTCACTGTAAACTTACTTAATTAAATATAGTATGTGGTTTTGTCGAATTCCTGCTTCAACCTCTCATAGAGATCTAATCCTCTAAATACCATCGACAACACCAGTTGTAAATCGCATCTAAATAAAAAAAGAAACTACAACATAACTCCTAAAATTGAATAAATGCAAGAAATAAACTAAACATGTGATGAAACTGGATAAAATAAGATTTCTTACCAACTATCGTGTCTTCTGGTCTGACACTCACAGTAGGAGCCTTCATCAGATTGAGGAGAATAGATCAATCCCCTAATCCTTTGAAGAAATGCCTCCCTATATTCTTAAGTTTGATATGAAATGAAGATCCCTACACGGCTAAGGTTTAGCCCATGAAAGTGAATTGAAACCTTTATACTTTAAATGTATTATGAATGACAATGGGTCATAAGGAAAATTAGGGTTTCTCTTTAACTAGGGTTAGGGTTTCTCTGGCTCGTAAGTTATGATGAACTAAAATTAGGAATTACGGATTAGGGGCTAAGGTAAAAAACCTAGGGTTTCAAAGGTCTCTCCAATGTCTAACTAATGTCCAATTCCTGAAAAGGTCGGAATGAGGTCTATTTATAGGAAAAACTCACCCTAATAAAGGAAGGTAGTTGTTTGCTGCAAATCCTGAGCAGACACGTGGTAGCAATGCATCAAGCGCCACTGAATGTTCACATTTTAGCAAGGCATCTTGTGTCGGCGGCAGGTAATCAGATCTGGTTTATGCAAATTTTCTCAGTATTTTGGTTATGATAATATTTCCTTGTGATTCCTACTCAGAAATCCTCGATTTAAAAAATGCTATAATAATTTCTCTTCAATTCACAATGAAACTTACCTATTTGGAAGATTTGGTTTTCTAAAATAAGGATATTTAGGATTCATGGGACATTTGGGGAATATTTCGGTTTGAATTATGCTTGGTATGACTCTAGATTGATGTGGAATTGAGTATAATGAAGCATGTTTGTCATTATAGATCAAACGGGTTGATTTAGACATTGTTTCTTGTGTTTTTGGCTCACTTCTTATGTTACAGGATTTAGGAACGAAGTCAATCTCAAATTGGGTATTTACCCATGATCAAAATTGATCTATAATTCTCACTTTAATGCTGCGACTAATGAGACAGAGACTAGAGCAGTACTATAAGGCCTAAAAGTCAGAGATGCAGCTCAACATAATGTGACTATTGAGGGGCATTTGATGTCTATACAAAATGGTGCAAATGAGAAAAGTACCATAGGCATTAAAAAATTTGTGTAATGTAATACAAGACATGATATAAGGAAGAACATGACATTTGTTTATGAGGAAGCTGGCATGTAGGCAAGGCAGGGAACTGTTAATGCATCTTTGATTGTTTAAGCCAAGTCTATATCCTAAGCGGACATAACTTTGTCCCTTAGTTTTGTTACGTCTATTGAGAAGCAAGGCTTCTGCTTATTTCACTGAACTGTCATCACTCCAGAGTTCAAGAATCCTCTTGTGGCATGGCTCCAATATTGAAAGTGCGACTCGACTCCTTTGTCATGATCTAGCTGCTTTACTAGCTATATCCGGATGTAAAAATGACTTTTGAACAACAGAATAAATTCATGGTAGCAATTACAAAAGAAAATGAAATCTTCTTTAGTGGTAATGTGCTATACAGGGTTTTGACAGACATTCTATATACCAGTCCTTAACAGAATACGATGTCAAAACTTTTGTAAGTTTTTCCTAGAAAGTAAACTTCCGGTATTTTGTTACCAAGTATTTTATGTGATTTCAAAATTAAGATAAATGGGAAGCGAATGTGGTACTTTTGTATGTGTGTGTGTTTCCTCTATTTCCTACCATCCCTGCGAAGTAACATCCACAAATGCATATCTCAACACAAATGTGATAAGTGAGGAGTCACTTCTGGCCTTGTGCACTTGCATATTATTGACAGTTATAGAACCTACATATTGAGTTTGCTATTTTGTATATTTCAAGATATTAAATTTCATATATTGAGTTTCCTATTTTGTGGGATTACTATTGCAGAGATATTTGTTTCCTAAAAGATAAGAATTGTAATTCTATAAATCTATGGTAAACCAGAGCAATTCCTATGAATGAGATACTGGTTTACCGTCCGTTGACGTAGGCATCATTATCAAACCACATATATGTCTTGTCGATTCTCTTTCTCTTTCGTCTCTATTTATTTTGTTACAAATTCTATATGGTAACAGAGCAGGGGATTTATAGTTTGCGGTTGATTGCTCCATAGCTCCATAGACGGTTTTTTTCCTATCAAATCCTTGTCTATTTTCATTTTGTTTTTGCAAACAAGAGTATATTGCAAAGCTTTTGAGACACATCTTCACCATCCTTTGTTGCATATTGCAAAGTTGTTTGAGATGTCATCTTTAACGCAATAGTTATGTTGCAAACTTGAGCAAAAAGTTTTGACGACTTCGAATATTTATGTTACAAGTTGAGCTCAACTGTCGATTGAGGATGCTGCAAATTTTTTACTTTTCAATCCATGATTACTAGCAAGGATTGGGTTCTTAAGGAGTTCATCATGCGCACTATGAAGTGGTAACCCCATGCTTCTCTTGTTCCATTGCCATATCGATGCAAAGGGAACTTTTATAGCCTTGATTGTGTTCTCATTCGTGGCTGCTGAAAATATTTGGCTACAACTTCAACCATCATTGGGTCTTTGGCTGGTTTCAAGTAAGGAATTTCTTGTGTTTTTCTACTGATCAGGTCAGTATTCCAGTTCATTTTATCTCTTGCAATGGCATGATCAAAACCTAACTCTAGCATGAAGCGTAATATTATTCTTTTGAATGGACTTAAATATCTTGCTTGGTTGAATATTGTTTTTTATTTTCTCTTTGGAAAATCTAAACTTGGATACATAACTATGAAGAAAATTATGAATTTTTATTTCAAACCTCTAAAGAAAGTATTAAAGAATATTATCTGGTTGTTAATAATGAAAAATATGAAATAAAAAAGCCTCAAAATAATGGTGAAAGTAGGAGCCCTAACAATTATTGCAATGGTGGAAGGGATCGAAGTAATAGATGACGTCTTAGATGTGACCACTGCAACAATATGAAACATGTGAAGGATAAGTGTGGGGTATTATACCCATACTTAAGGCCTAGTAATAACAGGACAGCTGACAGATCTAGCGCTTAGACCGCAACCACTCAAACCTGTCATTGTAATTGTGATCATCATCACTAACCAATCAACAACCTTAGTTCTTCCTCTGCACAAGATTCTCCTTCTTCATTCCTGGATACAGGTAACCCTTATGCTTCTATGTCTTCTTCAGACACTTTTCTTTGAATACTAGATTCAGGGGTCATAGATCATATGACTAGTAATATACAGTGTCTATCCAACCTAAAAAATAATGGAAATATGAACATTGTGTCTATTGCTAATGGTTCTTTGATTCTTGTCCATGGTGTTAGTAATACCAAATTCTTCTTCAAGTCTCATAACTCTGAGGCCATGTTTATGTCACCCTTTTCATCTAACTTGATGTCTGTTTGTAAAATTACTCAGAGTATGCAGCGGGGAGGAAGATTGGTGAAGAAAAATTGTCTCCTGGGCTATATTTATTTAATCAGGAGAATAAGACTTTAGTTGCGAGTCAAGATAAATATGATATTAATAAATTATGGCATTGGAGATTTGGACACCCCTAAGATAAAGTTTTAAAAAATTTAATGCCCTCTCTACATTTAAACTCTCATTCTTGTGAAGTCTGTAAATTCTAAAAAAAAAAAGAGACTTCCTTTTCAGTCTTCTATGCATGTTTCAAATGAACCCTATTATTTGACACATTCTGATGTGTGGGGACCAATCCCAATTGATTATTATGCCGACTTTAAAAATTTTGTTACTTTTATTGATGATTGGTATTGTGATACTTGGGTATATTTATTGAAAGAAAAAATAAATTTTTTCCCTGTGTTCAAAAAATTTTCCAAACAAATTTGGACTTAATACAATGGCAAGATTAGAATTATGCGAATTGATAATGGCACCAAGTACGTGAATAACTCTTTTTCTGAGCATTTATTGAATCTTGGTATTATACACAAAACATCGTGTGTTGGATCACCTCAACATAATGGAGTTGCTGAAAGGAAAAATAGACATTTTTTAGAAGTTACAATGTCTTTGATGTTTCAGATGCATATTCCAAAAATTTATTGTTCTGAATTTGTTTTAACTACTTGCTATCTGATTAATAGACTTCCCAGTAAAATTTTTAAAGATAAATCTCCCCTTGAAATTTTGAAAAATAGAAAAATTGATGTCTCATTTGTGAGTATTTGGATGTATCATATGTACATGTGGCCGGGCACAACCGGGATAAACTTGATAAACGTTCCAGTAGATGTATCCTTCTTGGATACTCCTCTACTCAAAAGGGATGTAAATGTTATCATCCCACAATTAAAAAAATACCTATTTCTAGAGATGTTCCATGACACATTGGAGAGTGGTTTGGAAAATAGGACTCAGGGCGAGTGTTTAAGAGGTCGTTTGCCCTTGCCTAATATTAGTATCAAATCCAACACACCTGAAACAAGTCATGATGATCAAGCCAAAGCAGAAGATGCCTTTGAAACTCAGCAAACTAATTTAGAAGAAGAAGACTCCACCGTGGTCGTGGCCCCACCTTATCCCCCTTGCGTAGGTCCTCTCGTATCTGCCAACTTTTTAGACTTCAAGATTTTTATACTTACCATACAGGTTCTTATCCTGTTCAAAATCATATTTCCTATGAAAATCTCTCTCCTAACTATTTTGCTTTTCTTAGTTTTATTTCTAATAATTTTGAGCCAACCAATTTTCAAAATGCTATTGCTCAATCTGTGTGGTGGAAGGCCATGAAAGAGGAACTTCAAGCACTTGACAAGAACCATACTTGGGACATTGTCAAGCTACCTAAATAGAAGAAATTAGTTGGATGTAGATGGGTTTATAAAATCAAATCTAACAGTGATGGGTCAGTTGAGAGACATAAGGCCAGGTTGATGGCCAAAGGATTTACACAAACTTATGGAGACGACTATAAAGAGACTTTTGCACCAGTTATCAAGATAAATATTATTCGTGTTTTTCTGTCTACCGCAGTTAATTGTGGGTGGTATTTGCATCAGATGGATGCTAAAAATGTCTTCTTACATGGTGACCTTGTAGAATAACTCTATATGAATCTTCCTTTAGTTCATTCTAAAGAAAATGAGAAAGGTCTTGTATGCAAATTAAAGAAGGCCTTGTATGTACTTAAGCAATCACATCGTGCATGGTATGTTAAACTCAGCTCAACTTTGATGAGTGTCGAGTCTGTTAGAAGTTCAGTAGATTCTTTGATGTTTATAAAAATGGAACTTCAAGTACAAAAGTTACACTCATTTATGTTGATGATATTATCGTTACAGGTAATGATCAAGAAAGAATCATGCAGCTTAAAAATTATCTTCACAAGAAATTTGACATCAATGATCTTGGTCAACTACAGGATTTTCTCAGCATTGAAATAACACATTCAAACAAGGGACTCTTCATTTCTCAAAGGAAATATGTATTAGATCTGATTGAAAGAAACTGGGAATCAAACCTGTTGATACTTCTGTTGATATTAATTGCAAACTTAATTCAACAAATAGAAAACGTCTTGAAGATGTAGGCAGCTTTTAGATACTTGTGGGCATGTTGATTTATTTGACTGTGACACAACCAGATATGATGTATGTAGTTAGCCTTGTGAGTTAATGTATCTAGTTAGCCTTGTGAGTTAATTTATGCATGCTCTTATATCATGTCATATGGAAGTTGTCGACAGGATTCTCAGATATCTTAAGTCGTCACCTGGCATAGGTGTTTGGTTTAAATCAAATTGTCACATTAGACATTATTGGTTATTCTGATGCTGGTTGGGTAGGTAGTCCAATTGATAGGGGATCCACTATCGTCTATTGTACATTAGTCAAAGGAAACTTAGTTACTTGAAAACAAAATGTAGTTGCTCAATCCAATGCAGAGGTTGAATATAGAGCTATGCCTTCAACTACAAGTGAATTGATATGGCTAAAATACCTATTTCGAGATCTGGGATTCCCAACAGTCAATCCAATAGATGTAATATGTGATAATCAAATAGCTATGCATATAGCATCCAATCCAATTTTTCATGAAAGAACCAAGCACATAGAAGTTGATTGTCACTTTGTGAGAGAAAATGTTCAATAAAAAATTATTAGTACTCCTTATGTTTGAAGTGAAGACCAACTTGCAAACATATTTACTAAAGCTATTGTAAAGATAAAGTTCCATCAGATACTGTCCAAGTTGGGTTCCATTGATATATATGCACCAACTTGAGGGGGAGTGTTGACAATTATGGAAACCAGATATTGAGTTTCCTATCTTGTATATTACAAGATATAAAGTTTCATATATTGAGTTTTTTAATTTGTGGGATTATTATTGTAGTGAAATTTATTTCTTAAAAGATAAGAATTGTAATTCTATAAATCTCTAGCAAACCAGAGTAATCCCTATGAATGAGATATTGGTTTACCCTCCGTGAACATAGGCACCATTGTCGAACAACATATACGTCTTGTCGATTCTCTTTCTCTCTCTCTTTCGTCTCTATTTATTTTATTGCAAATTCTACACATATAATGGCAAAAACATAAATATGTTTCTCTAAATTTATGTTACAATTAAAAGTTGTGGATAATAGCCTCATCTTCGCGTAGACCATGTTCTAATAATCTCATGCTTCTTCACATGTGAAAAAGGGAGAGATATAAGGGATAATCCTCGACTTCACATGTGGAATCATTTATGCTTCTTTCTTGCTTTTTAATGTTCTTTTGGAGCTTCTTTTGTTTATGCAATGGCCTTTCATTTTATTTGTTTGCATCTTTTCACAATTATAGGAGAGGCATACATTGTCTTTGTCTTCTTTTTAGTTTGTTTGCATGTGATTGTACACTTCCAAGCTCGAAGCATATTTCTCAGCCCAACTCCTTGTTGGCTCGGTGCCACAAATTTTGAAATATATTTTTTCTTTTGTCAGAAATCCGGTCAGCCACAAGGGAATAGGAATAGTTCCCTCCAAGATTTATTATTATTATTATTATTATTATTATTATAATAATAATAATAATAATAATAATAATAATAATAATAATAATAATAATAATAATAATAATAATAATAATAAAAGAAAGAGAGAGAGAGAGTAGTTTTCTCGTGTTATATGGGGGCATTTGGCATTGGATTTTCTTGTTCTGAAATGTAGATAGATGTTAAGAAATTTTAATACTTGGCAATGAGAATATTGTGTTAGGTAATCTGCCTAGAAATTCAAAAAACTATTTTCGGTTGAACCTTAAATTTTAGAATGTAGAGACTTAGAAATTAGTCAATTTTAACGATTCATTGTCGTTTTCACCAATAAGAGGTGATATTTGTCAAATGAATGAGATTTTGATCATTTAATTTCTATCGACCTAAACCATCCGTTCCTGATAAGAAGGTTGAGAGCATGTCTATGTCTAATTATTTAAATTTTCATTTTTCTTATGATTGAGCTAAAATTTTAGGTATCCACATTTCTCAACCTCATGCATCATTAAAAACTATTGAAAGAAAAAGTTGAAAAATAAAATAAAAGAAATATCCCCAAATATTTAGGAGTATTATGGTTTTTTTTTTTTTGAATTTTTTTTTTCTAATGCTCCCTAATGAGACTGATCCATCTTCATAATCTCATTCCATTATATTTTTTATGAAAAATATTAAAATTATTTATGTGCTTAGCCCAGCAGGGTCACTATTAAAATGGGAAGTGTGCACTTTTCAAAAAAAAAAAAAGCTTTGCACTTTGAATTGGGGGGTTCGTGGGGCCAAAGTCCAAACTTCTCTTGGAAAGTTTGGCCTTCAAGGCGCCATAAAAATATGCGTAATTTCTAAAAAAAATTACAAAAAAGCCCAAGACCATAATTTCTATATAAGTTACTCCCAAATCTAACTTTTTCTCTCACTTTTCCCCCAAAACACTTTTATGCAAATACCCCCAAAGGAAATACCCTTCCCGTACAAAAAAGTTATTTTGGTGATGACCCCAGTAGCACATTACCGGAGCGCACCATCGCATTGTTGGACCCATTATTCCATAAACTTAAGTGCCGGACCGCCCTAAGACAACTACGAGACCAAAACTGACTACTGCCACCACCCTTTACATAATACTGGAGCCCTTGGAATCCAGTAACATCTTACTATCAGATTGCCCTTTGCAATTGCCGGATTGCCGTAACTCTAGAATTTTTACTGCCAGACCGAACTTATATAGTACCGGGCCCTGTAACTTCAAAACTATCTACTAGCGGACCGCCCTTTGCAATTACCGGAGCCATGTGACTCCAGAAGTTTTATTGCTGGACTGTACTTACATAGTGCTGGAGCCCTGGGACTCCAGTGTTCTACTGCCGTACCGCATTTACATAGTGTCGGAGCCTTATTTTGGTGGATTGAGGAGAGAGAGGCGTGGGTAAGGTATAAGTAAGGGATGGTAGTTTAGACATTTTATTTTATTTTTATTTTTATTTTTATTTTTATTTTTTTATTTTTATTTTATTTTATTTATTTTATTTTTATTTTTATTTTTATTTGCATAGAAAGTGTATTTTGGGAAAAAACATGAGAAAAAAAAATAGGTTGAAGGTAAGTTGCATAAAAAGTATAGCCTTTTTTTGTAATTTTCCCTAACTTCTATAGTGTCCTGGAAATCTTGGCATCTAGTGCCCAAGTTTCCGGCTGTTAAATGCCACCCTATATGATTTGGAGAACATAGAAAGCTTGACAAAAAGATTCATATTTGGATCTAGAAGAGTGTTTTGACAAGCGCTTTGGCGGCTCGAGTTTTTTGGTGACAGAATTTGAAACTTCTAGGTAAGCTTTCTATGCTTCCCTTACAGCATAAAACTTATATATTTCCCCTTATCACTCCGTCCATTCTGAATGGAGGGTTAAGATTGCCCCAATCACAATGTCACGTCTCTACACTATTTTATTTTTAATGTTTTTTATATAAACTATTTTGACACCAAATGTTGGATGTCCAATCCTCTATTAAACTCACTCTAGCAAAAAATATTAAAAAAATATTTCAATAAAATAAAATAACCAAAATACCCTTGAAATATTCAAGGGGTATTTTGGCCATTATATTTTATTGAAAAAAGTATTTTTAATATTTTTTATAGGTGCACCCCAATGAGAAATTGCACGTACCAAATTTCATATTCATACAATTTGTATAAAAAAAACTAAAAATAAAATACTTTGCGACGTCGGATCTAAGATCAAATGGTCAGTGGCTCTGTTCATCAATATTGGACGGCTGGATGGTAGGGAAAACATAGATCTTCTATGCTGTAGGGGAAGTACAAAAACCTATTCCGAAACTTCCTGGGTGTTGTAGCAGTTCCTAGATTGACAAACTATGCAATGTTCGGAAGTGCGCACTTCTAAAAAAAAGAAAAAAATGCACTCGCACATAAGCGCAAATTTCTCATTGAATGAGAAGGGTACACTACTCATGGGAAGCTCGCCCATGTACTTTTTCTTATTTTATTAAAAATCAACATGAAAATTTCAAGATTAGTAGGCCTTATTGGAGCACATTATGAAATTTTTTAAAAAAGGTTAATTTGTAAAAAATAAAATGAGCAAAATACCTTATATTTCATGGGTAATTTGGTCATTTTCATTTTTTTGGATTTGATTTTAATATATTTTTTTGGAGTGAATGATTAAAAATTATTAATAACCAAAATTTTAGCTCAGCATAAACAATTAGAATTGAAATAGTGGAACATGGAATCAAAATTGAAAATTTCCACGTTCGGAAATGTCAAAATGTTTATCAAACACAAGTTTTTATGGTCCCATGGCATTCCAAACAAGTTATCAAACCTAATCCAAATACAAATCTTCAAACTTTTAAACGACACAATCTCCCGAATTTCAAATGTCCAGATTCACCTCTAGAGGGTATGAATCACGCTTTTGGTTCATGGAGTTTATACAATAACTCACCATGCAGTCAAAACACGCTATCCTCCATTCCGGCAATTAGCGACTAATATCCCTTTTTAATAGGGAAAAAGTTTATATAAGGTTGCAACTTTAAAATGTAGAATTAAAGATGTACATAAAAAATCCATCGAAAAAGGTTGTTTTAATATTAAAAAATATTCTAATTGATCATCTCGATATCGAGATATATGAATATGAAAAAAAACAAAAAAAATAATATTTTGAGTTCCAAAAATAGTGTATTTTGCAACACATTATCTAGAACGTCCCAAAAACGTTTTTCATATGTTTAAAAATCTACTTGATCTTAAATATTTTTGGAGTTTAAAATTTTATAATTAGATATGAAAATAGATTTTGAGATAATGCTAAAAAATTTTTACACCAAAATTACATCTAATAATAAAATTGGGAGGTGCCCCTTAATTGGATTGTTTAAGGTTTCAACCTTATAGAAACCACAACCTTTTAACATTATACTCGCGGGCAAGGATTTCATGCAATGGTTGCATAGTAATATGATGCAACAACCTTTAAAAACCATGTTAACACTATTTGTTTGATCCAAATTTTACAATATACACTCTTTTCATTCTAGTGAACAATCATAAAAAAGAAAAATTTTAAAACGCAACCTAGAAAGTATTATTTTAGCCCAATTAACATAGGTCGTTCATTTTGATAAAATGCTTAGATCTGGGCCTTATAAATATTTTTTTCTTTTCCAATTTTTTAGATGACTTTATTATCATTAGATGAACAATATTAAAAAAAGAAAAAATGATTTTAAATTTGTAAAGGCTAAGATCTAGAAAATCACCAAATGAATGGTCTAGATGCGTTGTTGGAGGAAACTCACTTAGACCATATTGAGGATTCAAATTGAACTCTTTTTTTTTTTTAGATTCATTATTGAGAGGAAGAGAGTGTGTGTGCAAAATCTTGAGTCATATAATTACCACAAACATGCTTTTCTAGAAGTGAGGTTGCATAATACTATGATGCAACCGTTGCATTAAATCATTTCTCCTTGCGGACAGTGATTTCATGCAACGGTTGCATAGTAATATGATGCAATAACCTTCAAAAATCATTTTAACACTAGTGGTTTGTTCCAAATTTTATAATATACATGCTTTTCATTCCAGTGAACAATCATAAAAAAGAAAAATTTGAAAATACAACCTAGAAAGTATTATTTTAGCCCAACTAACATTGGCCGTCTATGTTGATAAGATGCTTAGATCTAGGCCTTAGAAATATTTTTTTCTTTTTCAATTTTTTTAGATGACTTTATTATCATTAGATGAACAACGTTAAAAAAGAAAAAAAGGATTTTAAATTTGTAAAGGCTAAGATCTAGAAATTCACCAAATGAATGGTCTAGATTCGTTGTTGGAGGCGACATATTTAGACCATATCTAGCTTTCAATTGAACATTTTTTTTTTTTTGGATTCATTATTGAGATGAAGAGAATGTGTGTGTAAAATTTTGAGTCATATAATTACCACAAACATGGTTTTCTAGAAGTGTGGTTGCATAATACTATGATACAACCGTTGCATTAGATCATTTCTCTATACTTGCTATTGTGACATTGTTCTTCTAACATAAATTTGCTAATATCTTTTTTTCGAATAGAAATTTTTACAGCGCAAAATTGAGTGGATTTCAAATCTAAGATCCTCTGATCTATCGCTATAAAACTAATTAATTTAAAAATCGATAGAGATTGTGTGGATGACGATTGAATTATGATTTAAAGTCCAATTAGCCCATGTAGGCCAATCCTCCTTTAAATCGCTGGAAGTGCCGGCTTGATCTTTTTGTCATAAATAAAAGAATTTCTCTACAGATTAAATCGGCCCCCGGGTGGGCTTGACCCACTCCGACCCTGTGCAAAATTCTTCGGGGTTGGCTACTTGCCAAGTACCCTTTGCCATTGTCTACTCCCTCTCTAGGGGAGCTGCTGCCGGAATTCCATTGGATTCCAATCAACCCTCTCTCAAGCCATGTTTCTAGCCTACCTCTGAGCCTAACCTAACCCACCCCTAGTCGTGCTAGTCCACTTTGAACCCACTTTGAACCCACTTGAACCCATCCGAGCCAAACATCGAACCCACTTGAATCAAACCCCAAACCAAACCACATATCAAGCCTAACCAAGCCAAGTCGAGCCAAGGAGTTCCTAGGACATGTCTAGCAAGAGAGTGTGTGCTTACTGAGGCGAAAGAAGGTACAATAGAGTGGGATCAAACCGATCCGAAAAGCGACCGAGAGGCTTTCAAAGGCACGCCACGTCGAGATCTGAGAAGGCGAAACTCTCGAACGTATCCAACCCCAAATTTCAAGGTAAGCAACACCTCACCCTAAATTTGTTGGTTCGCATCGCACTGTACATACCACAGGGGCACTCTGGGTCACCCACCTGTGCACACACGTACACACGAGGGGCACGAAGCGTTGAGAGCAAAGCAAGGGGGCCGGGCTGACCACTGCTCTCTTGTGTTAGTTGCAAAAGATATGCTTGAATCCTTTGATTTTGAAATATCCTAAGAGTTTTTTCCACCAAAATTACATATAATAATAAAATTGGGAGGTGTACCATAATTGGATTGTTTAAGGTTTCAACGTTGTAAAAACCACAACCTTTTAATATTATACTTGCGGGCAGTGATTTCATGCAATGGTTGCATAGTAATATGATGTACAACCTTCGATAACCATGTTAACACTATTTGTTTGATCCAAAATTTAAAATATACACTCTTTTCATTCTAGTGAACAATCATACAAAAGAAAAATTTGAAAACGCAACGTAGAAAGTATTATTTTAGCCCAATTAACATAGGTCGTCCATTTTGGCAAGATGCTTAGATCTAGGCCTTAGAAGTATTTTTTTTATTTTCCAATTTTTATCATTAGAAGAACAATATTAAAAATGAAAAAAAAGATTTTAAATTCACTAAATGAATGAATGGTCTAGATTCATTGTTGGATGGGACTCATTTAGACCCTATCTAGGGTTCAAATTGAACTTTGTTTTTTTTTGGATTCATTATTGAGATGGAGATAGTGCATGTGAAAAATTTTGAGTCATATAATTACTACAAACATGGTTTTTTTGAAGTGTGGTAACATAATACTGTGATACAACCATTGCATTCGATCATTTCTCTATACTTGCTATTGTGACATTGTTCTTCTAACATAAATTTGCTAATATCTTTTTTTCGAATAGTAATGTTTACAGTGAAAAATTGAGTGGATTTCAAATCTAAGATCCTCCAATCTATTGCTATAAAACTAATTAATTTAAAAGTCGATAGAGATTGTGTGGATGATGATTGAATTATGATTTAAAGTCCAATTAGCCCATGTAGGCCAATCCTCCTTTAAATCGCTGGAAGTGCCCGCTTGATCTTTTTGTCAAAAATAAAATAATTTCTCTACAGATTAAATTGGCACCCGGGTGGGCTTGACCCACTCCGACCTGTGCAGAATTCTTCGGGTTACTTTGGCTACTTGCCATGTACCCTTTGCCATTGTCTACTCCCTCCCTAGGGGAGGTGCTGTCGGAATTCAATTGGATCCCAATCGACCCTCTCTCAAGCGATTTGTCTAGCCTACCTCTGAGCCTAACCTAACCCACCACACACCCCTAGTCGTGCTAATCCACTTTGAACCCACTTTGTACCCACTCGAACCCATCCGAGTCAAGCATCAAACCCACTTGAATCAAACCCCAAACCAAACCACGTATCAATCCTAACCAAGCCAAGTCGGGCCAAGGAGTTCCTAGGACACGTCTAGCAAGAGAGTGTGTGATTCGAGAGGAAACTGAGGCGAAAGAAGGTGCATTGGAGTGGGACCAAACCGATCCCGAAAGCGACCGAGAGGCTCTCTACGGCACGCCATGCCAAGATCTGAGAGGGCAAAACTCCCGAACGTATCCCACCCCAAATTTCAAGGTAAGCAACACCTCACCCTAAATTTGCTGATTCGCACCGCACTGTACATACCGCACGGACACTCAGTGTCACCCACCTGCGCACACACGCACAAACAAGGGGCGCGAAGCGCTGAGCGCAAACTACGGGGGCCGAGCTGACCACTTCTCTCTTGTGTTAGTTGCAAAAGATAAGCTTGAATCCTTTGATTTCGAAATATCCTTTAAAACAACTAGTATGGATAGGCTTCAACTTCTTTTGAACTTGTATTCAAATTTGAAACAAATAGGCTTCATTTTGAATTAGTTTGAACCATGAGAAAACATAGGAGATCAGTTATACTGGTCTTTCAACTATCAAATTGTCTGTCAATCTGACTATGCTTAAATCAAACGAATGTAACTCTCTAATGAAGAAGCCTTTGCCATGAGATTATGCAAGCAGATTGAGGACTCAGAGACGAACCAAATGGTTGAAGTCTCATCCCATTGGACCTATTTTGAGGGAGATATTCATCCTTGAAGTTGAGGCTATTTTTCTACCATTTTAAGAAACAATCAATAGATGACGAGAGTAATAACTTGATGCCCTTAAAAGCTTTAATCACAAAATTTTAATATGTTGTAGGGTCCTTGTGATGAACATCTTTCCCAAATTTGGTGAGAACTCCAAATAATCTAGGAGATACAGGCATTTCGTCGATTAAAACATGACTCAGGAAGTGACATGTAGTACGGCTCAGATAGCTTTTCTCATGGAGGATTCTTAGGATGGGGCTTTCATAGGGATGGTAGAAGTCCGAGGTTGGGTTCCATGGGCTTTGGTCCCATGAAAAAGGGCCTTCTAGATTGAGAGATATGGCAGTTTTATCGACTGGATATCATCATGGCTGTTGTGTGGTGCTTTAACGAACAATGTCCATAGAAGTTCACTGCTGAATAGAGGGATTATTAAACCACAAATATGATTTTTTTAAATATTTCAGGCCAATTTTCAAGCGTTGTGGATGAATCCATTAGTTAAACTTGTTTAATTGACGGTGGATCAGAAGATCCTATCAATCGATGTCCGTTTTTAATGAATCATGGACTGAAGGCATGTAATGACTAATAATTGTCATCTGCAAAGTTTTACTTGGATTTGAAATGATATGATGACATTTTCATAGGTTTGGCCATTAAAGACTTTTTAACTAAAGGAGTCTCTGAAAACTTATCAACTTATATCCAAACTACTGCTAAATATGAGAGGGGGAGGCATATATATTGGCCCTGGGATCATTAATCCCATCAATTCGTCTCAAAATAAGATTTGTGATAGTTTTGAAGCTTTATTCGACTATTCACCATCATCATCATCATCATCAAATACCATATCTTCAGTGAGGCTAAAAGTCCCTGCATCTTTTTGGACTCCTTCCAACCATGTCTTTTCGGGCTTATCCCTTTCCTTTTTCATTCTTTTCACTTGAACTAACTCGCACCTTCTAACAAGTACTGTGTTGGGTCAGCATCACACATGCCCAGCCTACCAAAGTCTGCTCTCTTATCTTATTACCTATTGGTACCACGCTTAAATTTTTTCGAATGGATTCATTTCGAATTCTATCCCTTCTTATCTTGCAACGCATCCATCTGAACATCCTCATCTCCGTTACATTCATTCTATGGGTATATTATTTTTGTCCACCGAGCATTCTGCCTTATAGAGCAAAGATGGTCTCACAGCTGTCCTATAGAACTGTGGCTGCCTACCTAACATAACCCAAGTCCTTTACTCGGGCATGGTACGGGTTAAGAGAAAGTTTAAGGTCATCATCTCCTTAGACCAATTTATTTCACTATTACGATCCCTTTAACTGATGGAATTCCTCAAAACTTGTCGACTTATATCCAAACTTCCCCTAAATAGAGAAGAGATGCATATAATGCCCCTTGGATCATTGATCCCATAAGTCTCAGAATGAGATTTGTGACAGTCCCTGTTTATATCCGATGGTCAAGATATATGATGACTAAGTACAGAACTGTCAAGGTATATGAGACCATGTAGGGTAAGTCATGCTTATAGAATTATTTCCACATATAACATACTGATTAACCAGCGACAAGGTCTTTTTGTCCATTAAGCTTGCATGTACTTGAGGACTGTTTGTATCAAATCTCTGATTTCTTATATTGCATCTTGATTTTGGGTGTCCAGAAAGCATCACTAACACTGCCATTACCAACCATGGATGGTTGGTGCGTCACGGGATGTATATGTTGACGTGCATCCCCTGATGCATGGTACACTTTCCTTATTCAAAAACTTACAAGGAAATCGTTTTTGTGCTTCTTAATAACAATGATTTGTCAATTCCCTCATGTTTCGCTATTTCTACCAAGAAACATAGGCAGCGATAGTATTAAGTTTTGATACTCCCAACCACATTTGGATTGTTACATCAAGTGAGATCCAGGTTGACCTTGGCCCGTCCAAGTTGGTTTCCTCCAGTTGGTTCCAATTGGAAATTTGAATTTTAGATAACTTTGCTATCTAGATGGGGAAATCTACGCAAAAATAACTCGTTTTATTATAATAATTAAAAAATAGTCTCTTATATTTTATATTTTATGCTCAAATCATACTTTTGAAAGTATTTATTCTAATTTAATTTTAGCTTTTGTTTTATATATATACATTTGTTTAAACACAAATTTTGAGAATTCAGACTTCTTATTATCCTACATCCTTAAAAAATTTAAAATAAAGTATTTCAAAAATGACAAAAAATATCACAAATTCTTAGGATACTTTGAATTTTTTTTTTAAACATTTTATAAGTAGTTGATGTTGAGATCGACGATCAGATTTGAGCCAGGTCCAATGTATAGGAAGATTACAATTAAAAACTAAGAAGTTCATACTCTAGCACAATGATGAACTAAAACGTAGGGCATTAAAAAATTGGCTCTTTCAAATTTGTTAGCACATATCACTTAATATCCATACATATTCATAAAACAATTAGCCAAAATATAACCAAAGAAAATAAAATAAAAAGATATTGAATCCTCTTTCCCTATATGACCTTACCATGTAATGTGGGATAGATTTCATACCTCAAAACCATGTAGTGTAGTACCTGGGCTTTCTTGATCCATTGCTTTTATTTCTTTGACAAGCTTTTGTGATCTTGAAAGAGCACGTAACTGATGGAAAATATATTGGTCATCGGTTTGATATGTCATGAAGTGTCCATCTTTTTGGCACTTGGATTCTCCCTATCTCACACCGTGAAGAAATAATCTTCTCTGTCCCATGATTTTAAATATCACAATGTCAATTCTCCCACTCGTTTCTATGTTACCACCAAGTCTCTTTCTATATCCCTTCATCTCGAAAAAACCAATATGCTTTTATAGGTATCGTTTTTTTTTTCTTATATTCCCCGATTGAATATTCTTCATACAGAGTGTCTTATCTTGCCAACTTTGTATTACATCTCTCTGAAGTTGTACTATAATAAACCATACTCATGACATACTATAAAACCTTTTAAAATAAGCCATAAAAAGGTCTCAATAATTAGGAATCAAAAGATGTGCCTTAACAAGCCACATCTTTTAATTTACGCAGCATAGAACATGAGCATCCCACAAAAAAAATATGATATCTCTCAACTTATAAAGAGTTTCTCTCCGAATCTTTTTTAATATTGAAATAGGCTCAAAAAATATAAAATAGTGCTCAGTTCCATCCTTAAATCACACCATTTAGTGAGTCAACCTTTTAGTGACGTTTACATCATAATGCAATTTTTTCAGCAGAAATTAAGTTGAGCATCTCTCAATAAAAAATTGTTGCTCTCAAGCCTTAGAGAATTTCTTCATGAAATCTCTTGTATTGAAAATTAAACTCAAAACCAAATCATAACATCATAGTGTGAATCCCAAAAAATACATTAGAAATAAATAAGGTGACATACACATCATAAAAAAAAACTTATACTGTAAAATTTCAGGATGAATGCCGTCTAATAAAATTACATTTTCTCTCTACCCTCATGGAAATTTCCTTTGAAATAAATTTTGTTTAAAATTAGACACATAATCGTAGCACAAGTCTCATATCACTATGTTAAGTAAGCTTGGTAAATATAGTTATTCATATCTCAATGAAGAACATATCAAATTGTAGAAAATTCAGGATGACCTCTCTTCAATCTAAAATTTTTATTCCTCTCTTCCCATAGATATTTCTCTCTTAAATAAATTTTATTAGAAACTAGACTCAGAATGGAAGTCTTAAAACTTAGCGTGAGCCACAAAAAATTATGTTAAGAATAAAAATAAAATCATGACTTCTAAGCCATGGAAATAGTTTCGTTGCAGAAAACAACGCTTGTGCACCCTTCAATAAATTGATCATGTCTTTCAAACCACAATGAATTTCTTGATGAAACCTTTTTTTTTTTAAAGTAAACTCAATTTTGTGAGTCACAGTAAAATTTCAACAAGAAAAAAAATCATATGATTGATGGGAAAAGTTACGGAACTCAATGAACAGTTCTTAGATTTTGTAGGGTCAGAACTGACACCCTTTATTGATGATTCCATAACTCTCAATTACCTTAGGATCTCCCACTAAAATTTTGCAGGTAGATCCTAATCTCAAATAATATAATATCACTGAAGTATGGAATAGAAAAATACATAATTATCTTTTTCATATTACTTATCCAAAATAGCCCAGAATACCCATTGTATAGAGTGTCTTTTCAGTGTTTGAATATTTTAATAATTCTTAAATCGAGGTGTATTTCTTGACCACAAAATTTATTAGTTTTCTTATATCTCATTTCCAAGTTTGATCGAGATACAATAAAGAGAAAAGACAACTAATGACATCAAGTATCAAAAGATTTGATACCAATGAAATAAAAACCTACGTGATCTTCTATGGGGGATTTTTTTTTTTTATATCATCCATTTTGGTTTGATAAAAGATCACTTACAGATGGTCTTATTACAACAACATATACTTCAAAATAAAATCAACATGGAAATAAAACCAAGATCTTAAAACTTGATGTCATTGAAATAATTATGCACTATGCATGATAATAAAAAATAAGATTGCAAGAAATAAAAGAGAAGAGTGTCGGAGATTACCTCAACCGGCCTTATTACATACCACACCAAGTCACCACCATCCGATGGCGCGGGATCAATGATCAACCTTCAATCTCAATCCTGGAAAACAAATTTTGGTTAAGCCACACAATGGAATAGGAACCCCTTTGATCATAAACTCAAACCCTAAAATCCTTAGTTATAAATCCGTAGTTGAAAGATAGGAGAGAGATGAACTCTATAACCTAAACCCTTAAATTCTTTCACAATGTGGGAGAGAGAGAAAATTTTCTTAAGAGAGAAAGAGAAATTCTAAGTGGAATATGAGAGAGAAATATGGAATAAGGTGAGATTTTTGGGTAGAGACAATCATTTTTTTATAAGCTTTGAACAAGATAGGGTTTCTTAAGGTTTTCTTTGGCTTTCCTCTTCTTGTGAGATTGAATATGAACCATTGATCCTGGGTGACTTGTGGGGTGAGAGATTTGAGCCATTCATTCCATAGATGGGTCATCAACATTATAGAAGATGCATGAACCCTTATCCCCTTTTCCTAAACTAATTTTCATCAATAGAAAATAATTTTAACTAAATATTGTGCATTCTATAAAATAGCACATCTCTACACATATTTTCCATAAAATCTATCAAAGATTTATCAAGTCAATATCTAATTTTATATTAAGTTAATATATGGTCAATACATATCAATCCATAATTTGACCACATGTCACAATTTAAAGTTACCAAAACATAAAGTCACGTGGACCAAAAAATAAAACTTTCCATAAAATAGAAAGTAGTAAGAGGTGGGGCGTGCCACCTATGGGAGGCACATGTGGGCCCCACCTTCTAGAAACATGGTAGGCCCATGTGCACAATGGGCCCCATGATTATTATTTTTTTATGTATTTAAAATTAACAAAATAATTTCTAGTGAATATTAAAATATTGTAAAATCAATATCTTTAATTTTATAAATCCAAAAATTATAAATAAAATATTCAAAATTAAATTAACGTAATTATAAATAAAATATCCAAAATTAAATTAACACAATTAAATTAATTTGATGGGAAATAGATCCTTATGATTTAAGATTCGAATCAACAATCATGGAGGCACTCTATCTTCAACTGTGGACTACGAACTACATTTGCTTTATCAGACCGCCCCAATATTTCCCATGACCCATCGTCCAAGCAGGGGCTTAATAGTGGGTCACCAAAGTCTAGCTGGTGAGCCAAGGGGTAGCAATCCCAGTCTGTGGATTACAGGTCCTCCCCTAGAGACAAGTCTAGGTCACCAAGACCTGATGAGACCACAGCTCTATGGCGCATAGGGGGATTTCTCACACATGCATACGTTTCACCCTAAAAAGTGGATTTCTGGCTTTCCCGAACGATATATCGATAGCATGCCGTGTGATGGTACATGGATGAGGTTTTGACTCCAATCTCTGTAGGCTACCATCACACACAACGGTCACACAGTCCCTCGACTCACTCATCCGGGCATATTTTTCGACCTCCTCAAGAGCTAACCCATGAACCCTCTTTAGTTTGCTCTTCATGCCCAGGTAACATGGGTTTTTCCCAACTGACTGGCCTAGATTGTCAAACACAGTCCGGTATCTGCAAACATCGTTTGCATGGAATGGTCCATGAGGGATCACACTCCCACTGAGTTCATGTTCCATTACATTATTTCATTTTAGAAGCACTCATAAGGCCTTTAAATGCCACATAAACCCAACAGTCAAGACGCCCAATATAGTGGCATGTACCCCACCAAAGCAAAAGTGCCCACTCTATCGTGACGCGTGGTAAGGATGAAAAACGAGTCATATAAAAACTCATCAATGGGGAAAGAAACAATCATGTCAGGAACCGCCCAACTTAAAAACATGTTCCACAGTCTATAACAATGATTGCGTTTTTAGAGTCGTGGCTGAGATAGAGAGAGGGATATAAAGCTTTGAATAAAGAAACCAGTTAGCGGAACGTGTGGGATAGACAACAATGGATCCAAAATTTTGATTGGAACAAGACGAAATACCCTTCACTATCATGATAGATAAGTAGAAGCAAATCAATAAATGTTTGAATTCACATATTAGTGTCCGGTTTTTATTCACATACTGAGTTGACTTATTATTCCCCCAAGGAATATATAGAATTTTGATGAGATTGCTTATTGTTTATTTACTCCTTTTGTTTGGAATGATGAGATGGCCTTCTGTTTGCCCAAATAATTAGACACTTCCAAATTCTAATGGGAACAGCTGTCCATAAAACACCATGCATGAGGTTCCTTGTATTAGAAGCTCAATTTAACATTTATATTCATTCTATCTAAATAATAGCCTAAAAAAAATATGTAAAACCAAATCAAATTGCGACGTGTTGGATTTAGAGTCTATGTGCAGAGGTAATGCACCAAATTTTATTAAGCCAAATCAAATTGCAACGTGTTGGATTTAGAGGCTATGTGCAGAGGTAAGGTGCACCTTCAAATTTTATTAAGGTACATATTTTTGATGTAAAATATTATTAGAATTATCTTAAAATCTATTTTTATATCTATTTATAAAATTTTAAATTTAAAAAATGATTAAAATCAAGTAGATCTATAAACATATGGAAATTTTAAAAATGGACGGTGTTGATAATATGTTGTAAAATGCATTATTTCTGAAACTTGAATTCTTTTTATTTTTCATAGTCATACATCTCGATGTCGAGATGATCAATCAAAGGGTTTTTCAATATTAAAACTACCTTTTCCGATGGATTTTTGAAGGGCAACCGTAGATCTACATTATAAGGTTACATCCTTATATAAACTTTTTCCTCTCTCTCTCTCTTTCTCTCTCTCTATATATATATATATATATAGTACTTAAATAGCCTATAGGACGTAATTACTACTAGTTAGTTCCCGTCCCCGTACACAGACATGTCTAGTCGGTGGGAGGCAACGGCACACGAGGGTAAG